>BQNB010189616.1:0-11855 GCA_026074375.1 Tanacetum coccineum | reverse complement strand
GCAAAAACCTCATCATAATCAATTCCTTCTTCTTGTGTGTATCCTTGTGCAACCAATCTTGCTTTATTCTTAATCACAATACCTCTCTCATCTTTCTTGTTCATGAAGACCCATCTTGTTCCTATAGCTCTTTTTCTATTTGGTAATTCTACCAAAGTCCAAACTTCTTGTAATTTGAATTGTAAAAGCTCTTCTTGCATAGCTTATATATAACTTGGACCTTTCAGTACTTGAACTACCTTTTTGGGTTCTTCTTATGATAAAAAGCAAGCAAACAAGCAATTTTGAAAGTCTTTATGGTTTATTCTTTACTGAACTGAACTAAACAAACCATATTCTTCTAAATTCTTTGTCATTCTTCTTGTTTGTAGTGCTGAATTCAAGTCTCCAATAATTAGTTCAACTGGATGATCTTTGTGTATTCTTGTAGTTGGAATAGGTCTAACAGGCATAAATGTATCTAAATTGTTCATGTCAGCCTCTGCACCAATATCTTCATAATCATTTGAATACACAATTTCTTCCAAATCAAGCATATTTGGATCATCAGCACATCCATAGACTATATTCTATTTAACAACATTATTCTTTATGCCAGAAGCATTAAAAAATTAAACTAACAACATTAACATTGTTAGTGTTGTTTCCATAACTAGCAGCATTAATATTGTTAGTATTGTTAATATTAACAACATTAACATTGTTAGTGCTGTTTCCATCACTAGCAGCATTAATATTGTTAGTACTGTT
Organism: Tanacetum coccineum; assembly: GCA_026074375.1. Lineage (NCBI taxonomy): Eukaryota > Viridiplantae > Streptophyta > Magnoliopsida > Asterales > Asteraceae > Tanacetum > Tanacetum coccineum. The sequence continues at coordinate 11,105 of BQNB010189616.1, read as the reverse complement.
AATATTAGCTTCCTTTTCTTGATTAACTCTTAGCTCCTCTGTACTTGGAACTTCACTATCTTCATTCCTTGGTTCTTCAACATCCTGCTTTTCCTCCTCCCCTGATGGTTTGAATCCAGCATCAGGAGTATCCTTGGAACTTTGAGAGAATAGTGGATCAGTAGGCCATATTGGTAACATAATGTAATCTTTGTCAGGTACTGTCTCCATTCTAGTTTTACCTGCATCATCACATACTTTTGTACCTGCATTACCATTTGATTGATTCCCTGCAACAACTGGCTTATAATTCATTGACTTTGTTAGTGCATCTATATCAAAAAGCCAATTATATTAGGTATGATCTCACTAAATTGAACATGCAGCTCTAAATGCTTTGCTATTGGTAGAGTATCCTATAAAGAATCCTTTATCAGCTTTTCCATCAAACTTACCTAGGCGATCTATGGTATTAAGAATTGTAATAGGACACCCAAATGGTCTCATGAAGCTTAAGGCAGGTTTTCTACCTAGACAAAGTTCATAAGGGGTCTTGTTGTGAGGCTTGATAACTAATACCCTATTTTAGACATAACAAGCAGTATTAACTGCTTTAGCCCAGAAAGTTGTTGGCAATTTTAAATCAGCTAGCGTAGTCCTAGCAGCCTCTATTAGTGTCTTATTTTCCTTTCTGCTACTCCATTTTGTTGTGAAGTCCTAGCAAAACTAAATTCCCTCTTAATACCCTTCGTTTCACAGAACTGATTCATGACCTTATTCTTGAATTCAGTCCTATTGTCACATCTAATCACTTTCACCTTGAGGTCTATTAGATTTTCTATGCCTGTTATGAATGTCTTAAGGATTTCACTAGTTTCATCCTTAGTGGCCAAAAAGAAAACCCAACTAAACCTACTAAAATCATCTGTGACAACTAGGCAGTACATCTTTTTTATTAAACGTTTTACAAATGTTGGGCCAAATAAATCCATGTGCAACATTTGTAATGGTTAACTAATTGAACTGACAGTTTTGGACTTACAAGAAGCTCTGTGTTGCTTTCCCTTCTGACAAGCAACATAAAGTTTGATTAATTTCAAAAAGTTTTGAAGGTAAAACTTTACAAGGTTTCCCCTTACCAGTTTATTCATTGTTTTGAAATTTACATGTCCAAGCCTCCTATGTCAAAGATTAGATTCATCTAGTGTGGCTTTTGCCATCAAGGAGACAAGTGGAGACCTTCCTGAGGAATAACATATCTTTAAATCAACACTGTACATGTTATCCTTTCTAGGAACTTTAAGCAATACATGATTTTCATCAGTTAACTTAAAGTCTGGAGACAGAACAACACATTCAGTATCAGTAAAAAGAACACTATTCTTCTTGTCACACATTTGTGAGACACTAAAGAGATTAAACTTTTGTTCCTTTACAAAATACAAATCTTCAAAATCCAATTTACTAGTTTTTATTTTACCTTTCCTAGTAATTTTCCCTCCTTTAGAATTACCTCCAAAGGCAACAAATCCTCCATCAATTCATCAAAACGTAAGATCGGAACGTTTCTTGTCATGTGCCTAGAGCATCCACTTTCAATCACTCCTTTATTCTTCAAATCTTGATGTGGATTGCCCTTCACATAATGGTAGGAAAATTAGTTTCTTTTAGGGACCCAAGCCATTACTGGTTTGGATCTACCTTGTGCATCAATATAATCAAATCTTTTAAAGGAAATTGATGCACCATTGTTTCCGGAGACATGGTTCTAAACTTTTCCATTGTTCTCCAAACCAACATGCTAGGCTTTAACACATTTTTCACTTGTTTCCCTTACACCCACTAAGAACTATCTTTTGGCCTAGCATTATTAACCCTTGTTCCCTTAACAGTATTAACCTTTTTAGTGAAATTACTGTTATCTTGTTAAAAGGCCTTCTAGTAGTTGAATATGCATTATTAATAACATTTTTCATGGGTCCTGCCTTCTTAACTGCTTGTCTTATTGAACAGTAGTAACTGGTCCTAGGCAGTAATAAAGTGAAATTAGTCATACCTAGTTAAGACTGTTCTTGGAACCATGTTCCTTTTTGGACTGGGGTGAGTTAATTTAGAGAAATTCTGTTTGTTCACCCTTTGAACATTGGTCCAAACTGGTTTTAGCAAATCTCCATTCTTATACAAAGCTATTGCAATCATTTCTTCAAACCGCTCAAAACTACCACACACATGACAAGCTTTGTTGAACATCTCAAAATCACTCCCAAATTTTTTAGATAATCGTTGGTTCCAGTTTCTTTCTCTTGTTCCCATCTAAGGACTGGGTGTTTTTGCCTATTTATATCAAGTGATATTTCCTAGAGAATTTTTACTTGCTCGGTAGACATAACAAAGTTTATCTTAGCAAGACAGGTTATTAAAACCATCATAAACTGTTTTAACCTTAGGCACATTTCTTCATCACAAGAGATACATAATCCTCAATAATTGGGTCTCCATTTTCTTTCCTAGTAGTACATCAGGTTCAATAGACTCAACCGTGGGCTTTTCAACTACAACTCCACTAATAACACATACACATCAAAAAATCATCTAGACTAGGATAAAACAAAATTAGATTTTATGGCATAAAATTCCCAGTATAGGGAGGTGGGACAACATTATATCCTAATCCTATTTTACACTTATCCATTATCTGTCTGTCTAGAAGTTTACTTAGGTTTTTTGATGAATTTTATTTTTGTACTGTAAGTTGAACCTCATCTTTTTTCTTTTGTAGCCAACTCTAATTTCCTTTTAAGCTTTGTAATATCTAAATCTCTTAAATAGATTTCAAAATTAAAGTTTTAATATCTTCCTCATACACAGAACTTATTTTTCTTAAAGACAAACAGTCTAGGCTCTACAGATTCTAAACTTCTGAAAAACCATTTTATAAGAGACAACACTTATCCTAGCCATTCTTAAGTCTTTAACTAATTGTTCATTTTGTTCTTTTAAATCTTTTACATATTCTAAACAATATGAACAACCATTTAAGTCATTAGATATATCAGAGTTTGTAGAAGAGGTTAAACTTATTGAAGAATAAGCTATGAGAACAAAATTGGTTGGACCTTCTTCTGCTTGGTCACTCCAATCATAGCCAAAGCCATCACACTGAGATACTAAGGCATTTGAAGTAGTTTTCTTCAACTGGTATAAGCCTTCTAGTAGGCTCCCAATTTCCTGCTATCTTATCCTGGACCCTTATACAACCTCCCTTGAAAAGTGTCCTCTCTTGTCGCAGTTGAAACACTCCACCTTAGACTTGTCAAACCCAATTCTTTCTTTGTTGTCCATATCCAGCTTCTTTCCAGTATTCTTCAGGAATCTTCTTGCTCTCATAGTCAGCATAGCAATGTTCCACCTTAAGTCCATCTCTTCTAGATCATCAAGATTGATTTGTTGTAGATCTTTATTATCTAGCTGTGGAATACTTGGTTGGCTAGCAAAGAAGGAATAAATCACAGCATTACTCAATTTTTTAGCAGTTGTTGAGCTATTAGCAACACTCTGAGTGCTAGCAGTATTAACACCCTGAGCAGTATTAAATGTTCTAGTTGCATTGTTAGTGCTACTAGAGGACAGAAAGGCTACCTTGTGTGAGTTGTGGTTGAGCTAGATGCCCCTTGACACTCTGATTACACCATAAAGCCTTCAGATTTTGTGAAGAGGTCATCCAAACTCAATGTCTCAATCTTTGGTTTGTTCCACCACACAATAGTATGCATAGTCTATTCTTGTGATAAACTTCTCAAGAACTTCTGATTGATGTCTTATTGAGGGATAACTTCACCGTACATCTCCAGTTGACTAATTAGCTTTTGAAGCCTTTCATAAGTTTGCTCAATCACTTATGTGCTGGATGCAGTAAAGTTTTCATATTGCTGCTTTAGAAGATTTTTCTGAGTTTTCTTTGTAGCAGTATTACCTCCAAATCTGTTCTCAATAGCCTGCATCAGTGTCTTAGCATCCTTGTATGAGTTGAACTTTAATTGATGCTCATTAGGTAAGGCCATCAACAAAGTGCTTCTTGCCTTCAACTCTGCCCTTCTTTGTGCCTTCTCTTCAACACTTATAGGAGGGATAACAGTCTCCTTACCATCAAAAGTTTTTTTTTACTATGGGTGTATTACCATTTTCTATGATCTCCCATGGAGTGTAATCAATGCACTGTAGGTATTGCTCCATCCTCATTTTCCAAAGATCATACTCACCAGGTTGGAGTATAGGTAGCTTGATGGTTTGAGTAGATTGAGAATCCTTTGCTTCTTCAAAAAGTAGATCTTGTTGTAGTAAAGTTTCTCTTAATAAAAGCTTCTCAAATGCTCTATACCACTTGTTGATACCCAAAAGAATAAGATACTCTTAGCTATTAAGGCTAAGTTGTATGAATAAATTCAAAACACCATAAAGAAAACTTTTATATTATGAATATCAAAGACTATGCAGAATCTAGTCAATGATACTAAGAAGAATTTCAATGAAACATTAATGAATAAGATTAATAACAAACAGTTTACCAAACTTTCAGCCCTAATATAATACGAACACTCTTAATAGTGTTAGGGTTACAAAACCTTAAAGCTTTATCGATATCAAAACAAATAATTTCTATAGATCTAACCCTATGCCCCAGGACCTCCTTTTATACACCAAGGAGTCCTAACCGGCTTACAATATTTTCCTAAGTTATCATGATCTTCTAAACAAATAACTTATACGTATCTTTTACAAAAATATTCTACTTATCACATAAGCAATCTTTATCTTTTCTTTGATAAGTCTTTGATCTCTTCTCTGTCAGCATAAACTCTTCCAGCAGTTGTAATCTTTAAGCAGTTGTAACTTTCACACCAACAGTAGTAACTTTTGTACCACCAACACTAACTGTGTACAAGCTGCATTAACTACTTAGAAAGTTTTCTTCAATCTTTATCAGCAGTACTAAGTTACACTAGTAGTAGTAACTTGCAGTAGTAACATATACTAGCAGTAGTAACTTATACTAGCAAGTAGTAATAGCAGTACTAATAAACACTACATAGTAACATACACTATATAGTAACTAGCTTACTAACTACTTAGCATATTTTTCATTAAGATTACTAACAGCACTAATTTATACTTAGCAACAGTAACTAATACCTTAACAGTCTTAACTTCCACTTAGCAGTAGTAACTTCCAAGCAACATCACGAGGCTTTTAATCCCAACAAAGGTCGAAAAATATAAATAACGTTTTTAGACATAATTTGTATTAACAATCTCCCCCTTTTTAATGATGACAAAATATAAACTCAAAATTTGTATAAAATTAATATTTTACACATTATTATGAGGTTTTGTTCCATTTCTCCCCCTTTTTGTTGATTTCATAAAAGAATGATCATCGAGTTGTTGTAGGAAGAAAGAAATTGACGATTTTAAGACTCCCCCTTGATGTATGCTCCCTCTTGTTTAGGGCACCAAGGGATCGATCTTACAAAGATTGTTTGCTACAAAACAAAGTTAGAAATACAAGTGCAAGACAAATATCTTTAAAAGCAACACATTATATTTAAGTCAACCTAAAGAGAGTTTCATTCAACCATCAAGAAACTCATACAATAGCAAATGCAACTAATACATTCATACAAAATAAAACTAGAGCTAATACAAGATAATTAATCCATAAGTTACACTACATACTTCATGAAATAAAGAGAAACAATACCACATAAGCCCTAAATGATTCATGATTCATAGAGAATGACTTTTTGAGCAAAAAGGTTTAGGGTGACACGTTTATGAAAACATTTGAAGACTTTTCAAAGTGGAAGTGGAAAGTGTAAGGTGATTGCGGTAGTGAGAAGATACTCAAGATGGAGCTAAACATTGATTCATACTATACTCTTAAGGTTAAAAAAAGAGTTCGGTTGTGAAAGCAACATAAGCAATTTGACCCTTGATAGTCATGGGAAAATATATAGAGCGTGACCTATGATAGTTGTTGAGGTTGTGGTGAATGGTAGTGATGAGATTGTCCATTAATGTGATCAGAGGATAGATTTGGTGATAAAGAGAGTGTGATATCCAAAGAAGAATGACTTTGAAGTGGTTGAGGATTTAGAGGTATAGGAGAAATATCCAAAATGTTGTTAAGTAAAGGGTTCAAAGGATGAGGAGAAGTTGGTTCATTTGAAGATGGTGGTGAGATTTGATGTTTTGATTGAAAAGAAGAAGATGTGTTCTCTTGGCTTGATGGGGTTTGATTAGTGGAGTGTTTATGATGACATTTTGAGGAGTAGGAGATGAAGGAAGATGATGTAATAAGGAGTGGTGGTGACATCTTCATCACTAGAGACGTTGACAAATAGTTGTCTAGGAGGGATTATGGTTAGTTTGATTTTCTTGGAAGGGTTATAGGAAGAAGCTTTGGTAGAGTTCATAGTAGAATTGTGTGAAGAAGATGAAGATGGTAGGAAGAATGAGAAAGATAGCTTATTTAATTTGAAAGCAAATGATCAAAGTAGAAAAGCATGAGAATTAAGGAAACAGGTTCCAAAAGTTGTTTAGCAAAATGCAGGAAGTTTAGCTGGGTCTAAGAGAGAATAGTCAACTACACAGAAAATCAGGTAGTCACAGTAAAAATTCCTGTGATTTCTGATGGCGGTCCCATAATTATATGGTGGTCCTAGATATATTAGGGGACCGCCCCTTATTTATGGGGGTCGTTCTCTGAAGTCAGGAAATTTTTCCAGTTCTTCCTGATTTTTTGTAAATCCTGTACAGAAAGAGTTTCCTATATTCCCTTTTTGCAATCAACTCTATTTCATCATGATCATCTAATACTCAACTATTAAATTCATAACACCCATCATTCCAAATTTAATCAAAGAAACACATTTAAGCACATAGAACAATAATATAGCATCATATCATCATATAGGTAATTAGAAGCTGTCAATTACCATGAAAACAATGTTTAGGATGATAAATCGAAATTCATCCGGAAAATTACGTTGCCGCGTACCCATACTAAGTTTGTCACAAAATAATAAAAGTTTAATTACTTAAACTTCAAGATAATAAGTAATATAATTAATAATGTCATAAAGTACATCTCCATATTGCTCACTTTTTGATATTTCTCCACAAATTTCTGAGGCCCTTCCTGATTGACCTTAATCCACCACGTTGCTCGTCTTGAATCTGAAGTTGACGGTTGATGATTTTGGTTTGACGAGTGTAAAAGGGTTCCAAGTGAGGGTCAATGTTAGGTGGGTTTTAAAAGACTTGAGGAACTTGATTGGTTAACGAATTAACATAACAAATAGGGGAAGGAGTGCTTGCACGCGAGGTCCCTTCAGCGCATTTCCATCATCATTATCATCATCGTTAAGATGAGAAGAAGATGGTTGGTCAAAGGCGTAAGAAGAAGACATGGAGTGATGACCTCTTCTCGTGCCACAATCCTTTCTAGGCTTTCACTCTTGTTGAGCGGCAAGAGGATTCATGACATGATCATACATGATATACGGACTCATTGTTCAATTTCAGGATTTACATTCGTGATGACTTTAACATAACGGTCAATAACATACCATAGGTAAGATCAACCGCTTTTGCTAGTGACTCCACTCCATTTTCGTTTTGCCATTAAATAGGCAAGGTTTTTTTTTTGAACTAAATCGGATGTATGACATAATAAAGCATGTAACAAAGACACGCGGGAACATGATCCCGATTACCCCCCAGACAAAAGACATTTTCCTGAATAATCTCTTCCAAAGGCTTCACGGTTGGCTCAATTACACGAGTTAGAACTTGATATTCAATGAACATCAATTTCTTCCTCATGGACGAATGGCACATTGACTTACCTTCTTATATATTCGAAAAGACAAAATGATTTCATCAGGAGAAGGAAGGGTTTGGTTTTTAGGACCAACCACCATCCGTAGGACAACCATATCCAAACTCGTCAAGTGACCATTTGTCAGAAAGACGCAGGCACCCTCGAAAGGTATGTCAAGAATTTGAGCAAATTCTTCAAGAGAGTTAGAAAAGAATTGGTTTTGAATCATAAATTCGATGAACATTTCACCTTTATCGGAATAATTAATTTGATATTGACTATAAAACTCAAGAATGAACCGAGGACATATTTGGGTCATTAATTTCAAGGAGACACTCAAACTCGACAAAGCTAAACATAGACCGAACATAATTTAGATCCGTAAAGTATCAAAAATCACCCAACCCTCATGAATGCAACGACTTTTAAGGTTTCTTAGTTTTTCTTTTATGGATGTACGGTATTCATGTGATATTATTCGCATATAGGCTCTTGTATTTTTGTGATCTTTGAATGACTTACGAGGCATGATTTCCTAAAACAAAAGCAAAATCACATTTTATTTTCGTTCTCTTGTAATTGGTTATGCACATTGTTTCTAGTGTGTGTCTAAATGTGGAGTAACGATTAACTTGACCTAAAAATTAGAGTCCTAAGAGTTAATCCAAATGATCCTTAGTTTGATTTTACTCATCCAAACATGTCGAAAAGTACATATGAATTATGTATCTCCACCTTTGTTCATGAGATCATTATGTATGTGTTTGAAAATGTTTTTAAGTTGTATTAACAATGCATAACCACAATTTCATTATGTTCCTAACATGAGTAATTTTAAAAATAAAATTGGGGTTTTTATAACACCCCGTGTTTTAAAGTCATTGACACGACCAAAATCTAACTATTATTTATAGTGTCGTACTCGTTTAGCCTTAATTTCATGTATTAAGTAAAATCACGTAAGCTATAAATTAGCGTTCAATGTAAACGGGCACCAAACAATTAAATGTTTACATCAATCTAAGGGTAAGTAATTTAATTTGAGGATAATTATAAATCTTAGTTTCATTTTTTATTTTATTGGTTACGTAAATTGTGTATGTTTCGCGATAAAATTTCGTTTAGACATACCCGGAACCGCATTAATTTATCTACGCTTCAACTAATACCCATATTTATTCCTAATACTCAAAGTTTTATAAAACTTTACTCATGTTATCATTGTTGGTCAAAAATTAAATAAAAGAAACCAACTAGCACTTACAACTTACAAGAATATACATTGTATTAAATCTACACACTTTTAACTTCAAGTAATGTATCATATGATCAAAATATCAAGAAAATACAACATATACTCCCTTTCCCCCCTCTCTACCCACGGCAACAACATCAACAATAGACAATGAGCACACAAAAATCTCCAAGTGGTCTTGTACAAACTAGTAGTCATTAAAACCTATCCCTAATGTTTCACTTTGACCATTAGATTTCCTTAAGACCCTCAAATGTGTTCCATGACCACTATTGCAAACTTTTTGACTAGTTTAGAATTATATATGAAGTATACATTACAAGTAAACACATGCATAACATAAAACACTTAGCAAAAGATCAAAACACTCTCCCTCTCCTCTCTTTTAGGCCACGACTCAAAAACCCCTTTATAAACAATCCATACAATTTCCATTCTCAACATTTATAAACATTCACACCTCATTCCAAAACATCTAAGTAATTGCATGCCTTATTGGTTAATCATTTACAAGTGTTGAAGCAAGAAATCAAGATTAGGGTTTCATATTGAATTAGGGTTTTCATAGCTTGCTAGCTTGGGTTTAAAGTCTAAACAAGGGTTTAGTACATATTTCTCATCATCATCATTCATCACTAAGGTTACCTAAAACCTTTATCTTTTCATTTTCATGATTTTATATGTATATGATGTTCTGTGTATGTACAAAATTAGGGTTTTAAAGGCTTTTTAATATGTTACAAGTAAAAGTATGGCAAATGGCATGTTAATCTTGTTTATGGACTTTTGGTTATGTTATATGAACACTAAAATAAGGTTATATTGGAAGAATAACTTTTGTACACCCATGGTTTATGTGTAAAAATGGTTATGTATAAAATAGTGATTAAAGGTTACTTATGAAATTTATGGTTTAAAAGTATTATTATGGACTTGGTAATTTGGACATATGAGGACAATGATGGACTAATGGACTTTAATATATGTATGACATATAACATATATGGTATATAAGACTTGTGGTAGATTACAAAGTTAAAAGTATAAAAACAAAGGTTAAATATAGACTTAATAAAGTCATTCAATGTTTCTGTCCAAAATTCGAATATAAACATATCTACTTTATGTTTTTATAAAATACTACATCTCAAGACGAATCCGGGCATGTAAGAAACTTGAAAAACGGATAAATAACGAAAAAGTTACGGTAAAAACAAGTTATACGATAAATAAACGGATTTATAAAAGAATTTTTATAAAACAATTTATAAAAATTATATAAAACAGCAAGTTTAGTATTTTTAACAGATTACACATATTTTTAGGATTCCAAAATGATAAGAAACGAAAATTTTCAATTAATAACGAATGAGTTATGAATTTCGCGAGTTTACGACAATTAATACTTTTATAAAACTATTTTTATAAAAGTTATTGTTCATGATAGAAACATTTATTTTTGTAAACCTCATAAATCATTAGAACTTTCAATTACGAGAACGTGCTCAAAAGAATCGCTAAAAACGGAGCTATAACAAATAAAATACGACATTTACGGGTTTTACGACGACAAAAACGATATAAGTAAACTTATGATCTGGTGTGAACAGTAGGTTCAAAATTTGAAAATGTCAAATTTTGATAACTCAACTTAATACGAAAACGTGAGCGCAAGATACACCTCAAACGGACTCGAAACGCGAAAGTTACGTCAGTTTTACTACAACGGTAATTATAAACGTTTTAACTTATTAAACACAATTTTTCCAAAATAATTAGATGGTGATTAGCTATATAGAATTATACATGGTAGTAATTACCCAATGTGATTAGTACTTATACAACCTTATACAACCTTAAATTAAATAGGTTGCATCTGACGATTTACGTGACGTATTATCTGTGATCTACTTGTTATTCGCTCACTCAAGGTGAGTTCATAGCCCCACGTTTTACATGATTTGTTTTACAAGTTTTTGGGGTGAGAAA
>BQNB010189615.1:0-11855 GCA_026074375.1 Tanacetum coccineum | reverse complement strand
GATCTATGAAGTAACACTCTCCAACCCATATTCCGCTGCGACCCATTTTGGGGGTGTTACAAAGCTCACTCAAAAGAAGGTCAAGTTTGAGTAGGGTGACAAACAAGAAGCAGCGTTCCAGTTATTGAAGCAGAAGTTGTATAGTGCACCAATTCTGGCTTTACCCGAAGGAAGTGAAGATTTTATCGTATACTGCGATGCTTCGATCAAGGGTTTGGGCATTGTGTTGATGCAAAGGGAAAAGGTTATTTCTTATGCATCACGCCAGTTAAAGATCCATGAGAAGAACTATACTACTCATGATCTGGAACTTGGAGCAGTAGTGTTCACTCTGAAGATTTGGAGGCACTATCTGTATGGTACCAAGTGTACGGTGTTCACTGATCATAAGAGTTTACAGCATATTCTTAATCAGAAGGAATTGAACATGAGACAACGCCGATGGTTAGAGTTGCTTAGTGATTACGATTGCGATATTCGTTATCACCCAGGGAAGGCAAATGTCGTTGCTGATGCTTTGAGCAGGAAAGAACGGGAACCACCGTTAAGAGTTCGAGCTTTAGTCATGACTATTAGCTTGGATCTTCCTAAGCAAATCTTGAATGCTCAGACTGAAGCACGGAAACCAGAGAACATCAAGAATGAGGATGTTGGAGGTATGCTAATTGAAAATGCTAAATTTCCAGAGGCACTTAGAACGGAAAAGTTGGAACCTCGTGCGGATGGAACCCTATTCTCGATGGCAAGGAGTTGGTAACCTTGTTATGGGATTTATGGACTGTGATTCATGCACGGAGTCCCACAAATCGAAGTATTCTATCATCCAGGTTCCGAGAAAATGTACCAAGACGTAAGAAGCTTATTGTGGCCCAATATGAAAGCTGATATCACCACCTATGTTAAGCAAGTGCTTGACCTGTGCTAAGTCAGGCTGGAAATCAGAGTCAATCGGGTTTGGTTGGTACAACCGAGATACCTAATGGGAAGTGGACAATATCATGATCGGTTTTGTCACCAAGCTTCCTAAGTCATCACATGGGTATGACACCATTTGGGTAATTGTTGACCGTCTTACAAAAATCAGCAATCTTTATACCCATGAAAGAAACTGACCCTTTGGAGAAGCTAGCGAGATTGTACCTGAAGGAAGTAGTAACAAGGCATGGAATACCGGTCTCGATTATTTTTGATCGTGGGACCTAGGTTGCATCAAATTTTCTGGAGGTCACTTCAGAAAGCTTTGGGTACAAGTTTAGATATGCGTCGGCAATATCATCCGCAAACATGACGGGCAAGCGGGAGAACCCATTAAACTCTCGAAAAATATGCATTAGAGCTTGTGTGTTCGACTTTGGAAAATGGTTGGTTAAAATTTGCCATTGGTCCGGTTTTCATTACAATAACAGTTATCATGCTAGCATTCAAGGCTGCACCTTTTGAGGCACTTTATGGTTAGAAACATGTCGGTCTTTTTCCACCTGTTTGTTGGGCTGAGGTTGGAGAAGTTCAACTCACCGGCCTGAGATCGTTCAAGAGACGGACAGAGAGATCATTCAAGTTAAACAAAGGATGCAAGCGCTGTGATAGACAAAAGAGTACGTGATGAAGCGTAAGCCGATGGAGTTTGAGGTTGGAGATAAAGTGATGCTCAATGGTTTCGCCTTGGAAAGGGGTTGTAAGTTTTGGCAACGAGGGAAATTAAATCCCAGGTTTGTTGGGACCTTCAAGGTAAATAAAAAGTGTTGGAGACGTTGCATACAAGCTGAGCTTCTGAGGAACTGAGCAGAGTTCATAATTCATTTCACGTGTCCAATTAAAGGAGTGGTCATGCCGACGAACCCTTAGCCGTTCCGTTGGACGGACTTCATTTTGATGACAAGCATCAGTTTGTCTAGGAAACGATAGAGGATCACAGATTCGTGAAAGTTCAAACGGTTAAAGCGAAGCCGTATCCCATTAGTCAAGGTTCGATGGAACTCCAAGAGAGGTCCAGAGTTTACATGGGAACGCGAAGATCAATTCCGGAAGAAATACCTACATCTGTTCTCAAAGACCAGGCTGTCATCAAGTGCTGCGTCTTAAGCCTTGAGGACAAGGCTCAGCTAACGGGGGGAGACTATAACACCTCGTATTTTAGGTCATTGTATGACATTATATAATTCATAATTTATTTTTAGGGTTTTACGCGTTTGCTCTTAAACCGTAAACGTTAAGTTAAATCGCGTAAACTGAAAATGATCATACAATGTAAACGGGTATTAAACGATTAAATGTTTGCATCAAGCAAGTGTTATATGATTATTATGAGGATAATTAATAACTTTGTTCATCTTATTTTTATCGGCTACGTAAAAAGCTTACGTTTCATAATAAAATACGTTTAGGCATACCCGGAAGTTCTAAAACCTAACTACGCCTAAACAAATACCCACGATTATACCCAATACTCAAAATAATCAAAAATTACATCTTATATATATATATATATGCCGAAAATTATGAGATGAGACCAAGACTTTTCAAAGTTTACATCTTATAAATAATATCTAGATATTTTATAAAGTAAACTCTTACACCTTTACAACTTGTCATGTTAACTTAACCTAGGGTTAGAAAGTAACCATGGTTAAGTTAGCAAGATATTTTTACTATAAATAGGCATGCATGCATGAGTAAAGTTACATACTCTTATACTTAACAAAATTTCATTTTCTTTCTCTCTTTTATTCACCAAAACCCACGGCCAACTTAAGCCTCCAAACAAAATCCACACTTTGATTTTGTAAGATTATACAACCCTTTGCACAAACATATTAAGTTTCTAAGGTGTTTGCAAGCTTTGGTTCTCATTTGCAAGTAATAAGAAGAAAACGGAAAGATTAGGGTTTTGGAAACCTAATCTCAGGGTTATAAGCTTGGAAAGCTTTGTTTTGAATCTAAACACGGGTTTTAAACTTATTTCAACATCTCTTATCATCATTTACTAAGGTTTTCCTAATCCTTTATACTTTTATTTCTTATGATTTTATGTGTTACATGTTAAATATAGCCATAATCACCACTAAGGACTTTCTAATATGAAAAATGAGTTATTATTTATGTTTATGATTATATTCACTTATTCTCATGTCCTAATGTTATAAATATCATGGAAAAGTAAATATAAAAGTATGTTAACTTATAGTTTAAGTATAAACATGTTTAAAGGCTAATTAGGGTTTTAAAGTTATCTAAAGTAAATACATATGAAAACAATGAAAGTAAAAGGGTTAAACTTGTTACTATGAATTTACAAGGACTAGGGATGATATTGGACTTTATTATAAGTACCACAAGTGTCAAATGTGTTTTTAAGAGTTTTTATAGTAAACTACTAAGTTAATAATACATAAAAACAAGGTTTTTATAAAGTTAAGCATATAAATACTTAGGGGCTGTCCAAATTCGAATTTTGGACAGTAGGTTTTGATATAATATAATAAAAATACGCCTCGTGACGATTCCATAATGATAAGAAACTTGAAAAACCGATCTATAACGAAAAAGATACGTTAAAAACGAGTTTACGACTATAAATACTTTTATAAAACTATTTTTATAAAAAGTTACTATTCATTACAGCAACTTTTATTTTAAAACATCTAAAATATGATATAACTTTTGATTACGAGATCGTACACGCAAGAATCGTTGAGAACGGAACTATAACGAGTAAATTAACACATTTTGATAATTAACGTTTTATAAAAGTAATTTTATAAACTATGAAACGTAAAAATCACTATACATCAGCGGATTAACTTTCATAAATATAATACCTCTTTTTAATACCAAAAACGTACTCGAAGGAATCACTAAAAATCGGTCGATAAAACGAATAAGTTATTACGATACAAGTTTACGTAATTAAAGCCTAAAAACGACAAATGAGCTGTTGTGAACAGTAATTTTACTATTCATCGCCGAATTAAAAACTTGAAAATGTAATATTTTGATCGCTCGTCTTACTACGAAGACGTGGACGTAAGAAACGCGAGCAACGGGCTTAAAACGACCAAATTAGGTTATTTTTACGAAAAGTATATTTATAAACGTTTTCACTTTATAAATATTATTTTACTAAAACGATTAGTCGGTGATTATGCTATATAGAATATTGAGTGGTTATCAAAGTGCTATATTACTAGGGAGTTTCATAATGAGGCCTCTTCGGATGGCGTATCGATGAGTTGTTGGATTTACGATTTAAAGTGTCCTAAACTCCTCGTACGTCATGTCATGACCTCTTTAATTATGATAGCCCGAACGATAGTACGATGTAACAACTATAAGATTATGTTCAATGTTATTAATTAAAGTACTCGGTACTTATACGACCTTAATTTAAATAGGTTGCATTTATCGTCTTGCGTGACGTTTTATCTGTGATTATTTGAGCTATCTGTACTCAAGGTGAGTTCATAGCCCCACTTTTACAGTTTTACTGATTTGATATTATTTGGGGTGGAAACATGCTTGTTTTATAAATTGGACGCAAGTGTTGAAAGTAATATATTGATTATGTGTTTGCCTAAGTTGCGATAACCCTCCTGAGCCCATTATTCATGAACTGTTAATTGCATAGATGTAGTTGTGAATTACATTATGTGAGCGCGAATGATATAAATAGATCTATTGGGATTAACCTCCCCGTTTGGGTGATTAGCTATCACTAGGAACGAACGTTGACCATGTCGGACTTGGATGTTGCGGGTTACAACATCTGTACGGGCAAATAACTGCTAAAATAGCAAATATAAGTTGAGCTTCGGTGTCATGAGCTTAGTGCAACAATAATCTGGTTTTGTGATTGTTGGCATCTGTTGTAACATCACGGGAAAAATCTTGCGGTCCTGCATAATTTAAATACATAAACCTATGAATTCACCAACAATTTTGTTGACGTTTTAAGCAATGTTTTCAGGAGGTCATTAGGCACGAGATGCCAAGGATGCATTGGATTGTGTTTTGGATTGCACTGTTAAAGACTTAGGTGCATCATGTTTTGGGGAAATCTATGTCGTCTTTTGTAAATATTAAATAAAGAACAAGTAAAGCTATAAGCTTTTGTAATATGACTTTTATTTAAATCCAATGTATCAATCTAAACGACTTTTGTGTCGTTCTTATATATATCTTGTGCTGTTGATCTTGAAGTAACATGCCCCGGATCCTTATTCCGCTGCGACCCATTTTGGGGGTGTTACACATTGACTGATGAAGCCCTTAGGAATGGATCCATCAAAAAGAACCCTAAGAAGAAAGGAAATAGGGGAGAACCTAGCAAGGATAGGAATGTGAGAGATGACAACAAAAGGACTAGGACTAGAAATGCCTTTGCTACAACCTCAAACCCTGTCAGGAGAGAGAACACGGGTACAGTGCCCAAGTGTACCACCTGTAACACTTACCATCGACCTGAGGTGCCTTGTCGCACATGTTTCAACTGTAACCTCCCATATCATTTTGCCAAGGATTTTAGAGTTGTGCCTAGGAATGTAAACCTGGTAAATGCGAGGAACCCCGCAGCTGCTCTTAGAGCATGCTATGAGTGTGGAAGTACCAATCACTACAAGTCAGCTTGTCCTAGGTTAAATCGAGCACAAGGGGCGGGAGGGAATCGTCCAAACCAAGCTTTAGCTAACAATGGAGGTCAGGGTCGTGGAAACCAAGGGAACCAAGCAAGAGGAAGGGCATTCATGTTGGGAGCAGAGGAGGCTCGCCAAGAACCGAACATCATGACGGGTACGTTTACTCTAAACGTTCATTATGCCACTACCCTATTTGACTCTGGTGCCGACTATAGTTTTATTTCCACTACTTTTATACCTCTGTTAGGCATAGAGCCTAGTGATTTAGGGTTTAGTTATGAGATTGAAATAACTAGCAGGAAACTAGTAGAGATTGATAAAGTCATTAAGGATTGCAAACTAGAAATAGATGGTCATGTGTTTGATATTAACTTGATACCGTTTGGAAGCGGGAGTTTTGATGTGATCATAGGAATGGATTGGTTGTCTGATCGTAATGCTGAGATAATTTGTCATGAAAAAGTAGTTAGGATACCACTACTAGATGGCAAGGTACTTAGAGTATTATAAGAAAAATCGGAAGAGAAGGTGAGACACTCGATGAGTGCTAAGACCAAGGAACAAAAACAAGAAGAGATTGTTGTGGTGAGATATTTTCCTAAAGTATTTCCGAATGATCTATCAGGGTTGCCGCTTGTTCGGGGAAATCGAGTTTCGGATTGAGCTAGTCCCTGGAGCAATATTGATTACAAGGTCTCCCTATCGGTTGGCACCTTCTGAATTGGAGGAGTTGTCGTGTCAACTCAAGGAACTCCAGGACAAAGGTTTCATTCGACCAAGCTCATCACCTTGGGGAGCACTGGTATTGTTTGTTAAGAAAAAGGATGGTTCCTTTAGAATGTGTATTGGTTATAGAGAGTTGAACAAGTTGACCATTAAGAATCGTTATCCACTCCTTAGGATTGACGACTTATTTGACCAACTTTAAGGATCACAGTACTTCTCTAAGATAAACCTTAGGTCCGGATACCATCAGCTGTGAGTGCATGAGGATGACATTCTAAAGACTGCGTTTAGAACTCGTTATGGACATTTCGAGTTCACAGTAATGCCCTTTAGGTTTGACTAATGCACCAGCGGTATTTATGGATCTAATGAATCAGGTATGTAGACCTTATCTAGATAAGTTTGTGATAGTGTTCATTGATGATATCTTGATTTACTCTAATACTCGGGATGAGCATGAAGGGCATTTAGGATTGGTATTAGAACTGCTCAAGAATGAGAGGTTGTATGCTAAGTTTTCTAAGTGTGAATTCTAGTTGCGAGAAGTACAATTTCTTAGGCATGTGATCAATGGTGATGGAATCTATATGGATCCTAGTAAGATTGAAGCTGTTAAGAGTTGGGAAGCCCCTAGAAAACCTTCTGAAGTTTGTTCATTCTTAGGATTGGCAGGGTATTACCGTAGATTCATTGAGAACTTTTCTAAGATAGCTAAGCCGCTTACTGTCTTGACTCAGAAAAGTAAGACCTTCGATTAGGGTGAAGAGCAGAAGAATGCATTTCAAACTTTAAAGGGTAAGTTGTGTGATGCACCTGTTTTTTCTCTCCCTGATGGAACATAATATTTTATGGTATATTGTGATGTATCCGGGTTAGGACTAGGTTGCGTGTTGATGCAGAGAGGTAAGGTGATAGCATATGCATCTAGGCAGTTGAAAATTCATGAGAAGAATTATACCACCCATGATTTAGAGCTGGGTGCGGTTATGTTTGCACTTAAGATTTAGAGACATTATTTGTATAGGAAAAAGAGTCTCATATATACTGATTATAAGAGTCTCTAACATATATTTAGCCAAAAGGAATTAAACATGCGACATCATCGTTGGATAGAGCTTTTTAGTGATTATAACTATGAAATTCGCTACTATCCTAGTAAGGCGAATGTAGTAGCAGATGCACTAAGTAGGAAAGAGAGAGTGAAACCTAAGAGAGTTAGAGCTATGAATATGACCCTTCAGTCGAGTACTAAGGATAAGATATTGGCGGCTCAGAAAGAGGCATGTGATGAGTCTACGGGATTGCAAAAAGGTTTAGATTGAATATGGGTTCCTTTGAAGGGTGATGATGATGGATGAAGCCCATAAGTCGAAGTACTCGATACACCTAGGAGCTGATAAGATGTATTATGACCTTAGAGATACGTATTGGTGGCCTAGAATGAAGAAGGATATAGCTGTTTATGTTAGTAAGTGTTTGACTTGTTTAATGGTTAAGGCTGAGCATCAAAGTCCATCTAGCTTGCTTCAGCAACCTGAGATTTCCAAGTGGAAATAGGAGAGAATAGCCATAGATTTTGTGACTAAGTTACCAAGGACTAGTAGTGGGCATAACACAATCAGGGTCATTGTGGACCGATTGACTAAGTCTGATCATTTTCTACCTATGCATGAGGATTATAAGATGGATATATTGGCTAGGTTGTACCTGAATGAGATCATTGCTAGACATGGTGTGCCAATCTTGATCATATCTGATTGTGATAGTCGTTTCACATCAAAGTTTTGGCAGTCGATGCAAGAGGCATTAGGAACCTGGTTAGACATGAGTACGACTTACCACCCTCAGACCGACGGTCAGAGTGAGCGTACAATCCAAACCTTGGAATACATGCTAAGGGCATGCGTCCTAGACTTCGGGGGAAGCTGGGATGTTCATCTTCTGTTGGTTGAGTTTTCATATAAAAATTGTTATCATTCTAGTATGAGATGTGCGTCATTTGAGGCTTTGTATGGTAGAAAGTGTCATTCCCTGATTATGTGGGCAGAGGTTGGAGAGGGTCAGTTAATAGGACCTGAGTTAGTGCAAGAAACCACTGAGAAGATCTCGCAGATTAAGGATAGATTTAAGGCTGCGCGTGATCGTCAGAAAAGTTATGCCGATAAGAGGAGAAAACCCTTAGAGTTCAGTGTTGGTGATTATGTCTTACTCAAAGTGTCGCCTTGGAAAGGTGTGGTGCACTTTGGGAAGAAGGGGAAATTAGCACCTAGGTTCGTTAGACCATCTGAGATCATTGAGAGGATCGGTCCAGTGGCCTATAGGCTAGATTTACCTGAAGAGCTTGATGGTGTTCATGACACGTTCCACGTGTCGAACCTTAAGAAGTGTTTGGCTGATCTAACACTGCAAGTGCCTTTGGATGAGATCCAAGTTGATGCAAAGTTGAATTTTGTAGAAGAACCTGTAGAAATCTTAGAGAGAGAGTTCAAGAAGCTTAAGCGGAGTAGGATTGCCATCGTCAAGGTTCAGTGGAATTCGAAATTTGGACCTGAATTCACGTGGGAGCATGAAGATTAGATGAGACTTAAGTACCCGCAATTGTTTAGTACTAGTAGTAGTTGAATTTCAGGGTCAAAATTCTTTTAAGGGGGTAAAATGTAACCCTTGCCCTTTTGTGAGATTTGAATGTTCTAATTTAGTCCTTTGACTATTTGACGTATGTCAGTTTTATTAGAATATGTACCGCGTTGACGGTGGTGAATTTATGAGATTTGAGATATTTTATGGGTTATTGTGTATAATAATCCTTTAGAGGATATTATTGTGTTATTTATGTTCCGGGTGGTTTGACCCGTGAATTGTGAGAAATGCCAAAAAACGAGTCCCGACACGTCCGTTAATGTTCAAATGAGTTTTTGGGAAGTATAACGTGGAAATATATCGTGTAAGTACTCTAAGTTATTGGAAAAGTATTTTTAAGATGAATAAAAATGCTAAGTAACTTCAGGAAATATTTTACGATCATGGGTTTTAAGATTTAAGTGAACCCTACACAAAAAGAAGGCAACCCGAGCCCCTAGGATTCCTTAGCCGCGGGTTCAAGCCTTTTGGGAGACAATGAGGCTTATTTTTAGGAACTATGGTCCATAGTGGGTACAAGGATTGTCTGATATGCATTTTTTTGATACCAAAACACACATAGTGCATTTGTTTTCAAAAATCAAATTTTTTTTCTCTCTTGGTTGTGGTTTCGGCCAAGCACTCAAACCCATACAAACCATACATTTTTTATTTACTTTGGTTAAGAACTTGAAGTCATGGAAATCTTGGGTTGATTCAAGTGTTCGGGTTAACATTTAAACAACGTTTGGGTTGTTTGGTTCGTGTTGATCTTGTTCGAAAGTGACGATTTTTCTAAGTCGTCTTATCTCAAATATTTTTGTACTTTTGAATACCTTATGATGCATAGATGTTAGTTGTACAAGTTGATCGTCGTAAAAATCAAAACTTGAAAACGAAATAAATAAAAAGGGGTGTTTGTTTTGCGTCAAACTCAAGGAAAGAGACAAAAGGGATTGTTGTTTTTACGTTGTGGTTGTGATGGTTGAAAAACATTTGTTGCTAATTAGCTTATTTTGGATAATAGCTTATTTACCTTATTTATAAACAGTTTTCGGCTTATTTTGGGCTTATTGTGGTTCAAAGACCACAAGGAAGCAAGTATATGTATTTTTGGTTATTACGCTCGTATGTCATATTTTTTGGACTATTTTGAAAGCTTATGGCGATAACCGAATGTATTACGTAGCTTATTAGCTTATTAATAAGGCATTTTGACTTATTTTGGAGCATATGGGCTCGCGGCCCAATAAGCCTCAATAAGCTGTGGCGTATTGAGTGTTTCTTGTGGTCCGGATTATTTTGTTAGCTATTAATTTAGACTTAGATGTGCTAATGGGCTTTAGTATTGGGCCTAAAATGTATTTTATATACATAAATAGCTTAATGGATCCTTATTGGACCTTAAGGCCCAATAAGCGTTAACTAATCGTTTTATGAGTTTTGACAGACTTTTAGAAAGTGAAATATACTTATGAAATGTTATTGAAAGTCGTTTTGGGAAAAGTGATTTGATAAACGTTGCGATGTGTGATTTTGAGGTTTTGTCGGAAAATGGTGAAATTGTGAAAAATGGTTGAAAATAAGGTTTTAAGGCATTGGGAAACGTTGTGTAAACGTACGGGTCATGTCAAAATTTTATAAAAAGTCTATACTCAGAAATTTTACTCAAACCTTACTTTTCGATAAAATAATAAAATATTATTTTTTTTATAAGTCGACTAAAAGATGAAAAATATATTTTTCAAAACTTCTCTAAAATGTTCAACGTGGATAAATGTTTTATTTCGTATAAAATAAATGATTAAAATGTGGTAACCAAGTTTCCTTATATTACTTATTTATTTTACTTAAAAAGGTATAAGTATATTATATTGAAGTACGAGTTGGAGTGTCTTATTTTGTGAACATAAGCCGTCAACCATCACACCACAAATAATGTTAAGGATAACCGTACAACATGCGTCTGACCTCTATGCATCAAATTGGAAAACCGTTTAGAAATTAATGTCTAAATGGAACATTAATTGGACTAGGTCGTGTTCGGACATCGTTGCATTTGCTTGTGTGATATTGAGATTGCGGCTAGACACCTTTGCTTGAGGTGAGTTCTCGTAGCCCCAGTTTTTAAATCTTTTTCGTTGGGGGAAAATGATACTCAAATGTGTTTTGAACTGTTTTCTGAACTGTGCCAAACGTGGTTTTTTCTTTGGGATAATTTATGTGCTTATGACTGCTATGTGAATATTATGTGGTTTGATTGTACTTGCATGCATCGAGATGCAAGGCAATGTATGTGATTAGAAAGGATTTGCTATGTTTTGTGGTGGTCCTTCCCTAAGTAAATGCTCCAGCTGGTAGGCCCTTAGGTGCGTAAGTGACATTCGGAGTTGCAACTCTAAGAGCATTGGTATATGTTGGTTTGATGACTAGCGGGGATGCTAGGTCATGGTACATGATTAGCAGGGATGCTAAGTCATGGGTTTGTTTACATATATTCACTGTCATATTGCACAATTGACCATTGTTGAAAATATTGGCACAACTACTGGGTTTTAAATCAAACCTACGAGCTCACCAACATTATTGTTGACGTTGTTTTGTATCATTTTCAGGTGAAAAGAATGATCGTTAAGGTTGAGATGTGAGATTGCAGACTTTAAGTGTATCCTGTATGGATCACGTTTGAGAGGTCTTGCTTTTTAAGTATGTTAGGGATTTGTTTTCTTGAGGATTAATGTTTAAGATTTGTATGGACCCCTGTATGGGCAAGTGGATTTATAAGCGACTATTTGTGTTTTCTTCGATAGGTCATCACTCAACGTTATTGAGGTTGTTGGTCATCATGACACTTTCATTTATGCATTTTAGATTTCTCTA
>BQNB010189614.1:0-11855 GCA_026074375.1 Tanacetum coccineum | reverse complement strand
AAATTTATACACAAAAATATTTTTATTTCACCGAATAATCAATCAAACTTAGGGTAACTCCCTTAAGTGAAACTCGCAAGCAAGCGGGGGACGTAGTGGGAGCGAATCGCCTAAAAAACGTTTGTCCCTTTGGGTCGTAGTTCCTTGGAACAACCCTCCTTATACTCACCTTATAGCTTATTTCACAAAAGAGGTGCGCCTTTTTCGTAAGTGACACAAGACAGTTACTTTTGTTGTTTTTTGATTTTTTTTGGTATTTTTGATTACTTGATATATATATTCACAAAAATTTGAGAAAATAAAAATATTTTTGTATTTTTATAGAAAAATATTCACAAACGGGAATTATAACTTCACGGGGAAGGGTCTTCAAATACTAATCTTCAAACGGAAACACGAAAATCGCTACATACTTCCCCGGCAGCGGCGCCAAAAAACTGATCTGCTCCAAACCACACACACAAACAAGTATGTGTAATTAAGAGGCAAATACAATTATAGTATAGTAGTATACGTATTCCAAAATATTTAAAAGAATTGCTCTTATCCAAAGCAATTCTTAAAAACTCTCGGGTCGTTTGTCCTCGGTGAAGTGTGAATAGAAAGTCGGCTTAGTTTGTGATCACGAATTTGAATAATTCAAAGGTTTTGATTTGTTTTTCTATTCCTACAGTTAAAAAAAACATATAAAACATGCAAAGGAAAGTAAATGACTGAGCAATTAAGCAATTAAACACAAAAACGCTTACGGGAATTAAAGAAAACGCGACAAGTAAGCAAGTATGTCAAAATTAAGCCCTACGATCATAAATTTAATTCCTAAACCTTCTAAATATTAAAAGAAAATTTTCAGAAAAGGAAATTTATTTTCTTGATTTTTATTTATTTTTTATGATTTTTTAAAGTTTTTAATCTAATAAAATGCAAGAAAAATACTAAAATTTGAATTAAAAATCTAAGAAAAATCCTAAAAGTAGCTTAAGATGTAAAGAATGCAGGAAAATTAAAATTTTAGAAAATACTTAAACGAATAAGCTTGAAAAAAATCGTATAAGCACTCGAAGTGCTTATTATACAAATGAGACAAAAAAGTGTTTAAGTTAAATTTGTGTGCACCCTTGGACGTAAAAGTCCCAAGGGCGCAGATGGTAGAGAGGTGGTGTGTTAAGAAAGGGTTGAGGTTGGATGAGGTCAAGGGTTCGAGTCTTGCTCACCTTTGACTTTCCAATTTCCCCTTTTTTTATTTTGCAAAACTTTTTGAACAATCTTATAAAACAGATTGTAATAAGCAATTTTTGTAAAGGAAACTTTTTGAGAAAACTACTAAATAAGCTAGAAAAGATCTTTTAAGGGTGAAAGATTGCACTTAAAAGGATTTTGGCTTTTTAACTAAACTTAGGAAACCTAAAAGCTTGAATAAGCTCAAAACAAAACCAATTAAACTACAAACAACTTAAAACAAACCTAATAAGCAAGTCTGAGCAAGAATTAGGCAAAAACAATAAGCAAAAAGCTAAAAAAAGATAAATAAGCACTTTGGTATAAAACTGTTTTCCAAACAGGTAAGAAGGCAACTTTGAGCTTATTTTTGAGTAAGCTAATGGAACCTTATGGACTAATGACTTATACCAATTGAAAACTTGTCCTTCAAACTATTTAAAACAGCAATTGAAAAGTATTTTGAAATTATAATAAGCTAAGAAAATGCTAATTGAAAAAAACTACTTATGCAGTTTACTCTATTTTTTTTTGGTTTTTCAAATTTTTATTAAAACTTAAAAGTCTAATGTGCAGCCCTAAAAACAGATAACTAAACAAGCTTTTAAAAACAAAATAAGCCCTAACTTATCTAGATTTGCCTATAAACTAAGTGTGCACCAAATTTCAAGACCTAACTCAAACTTATACTAGCTTATTTTTTGGATTGAAAAAGGATTTTAGACAGTTTTACTTGCTGATGTATTTGACCATTCTTAAACCAAAACATAAATCAACAAATGCATACCTAAATGATTTGGTTTCAACACCATTTAAAGACCAAAACAAGAGCAGTTTGAGCAACAAAAGTAGCTAGAAAAGATTTAAGCTCCAAATGCTTATGAATCTGAGCTATTGACCTCAAATTTAAGCATTCAACAAACAAGCTTATCAAAAAGCTGATTTAGCTTACAAAAACCTTAAAACCTTGCTTTATAAACTTTAAAATGATATTTAAAATTAAACTAAAGAACTCTAAGGATCTTGACAGCACTAACTTAAGTTAGTGTTGTTTTGACCCAAACACCCCTTTAGACAACTTAGATTTAAAGCTTATATAAGCAATACCAGATACTTATTAGCTTATAAAAGACCTTTTGAGCAAATCACAACAATAAAATAAGCTTCATCAATGAGCTACCAGATTATGCAAATATTTTTTTGGGTTTTCACTATTTTATAACAAAAACTTATAAAGTAAGATGTAAACTAATAATTGAACTAAATAAGCATCAAACAACTAAAATAAGCAATATTAAGCTATTCTAAACAACAACCAGCAGACAATAAGCAGTAATAAGCTAAATTGCAAAATTAAGCTTCAAAAGGTAAAATAAGAACTTACAAAAGCCTTTGCACAAACGAAGCTTATATAAATACTCCAAGAGCTGATCTACAAAGCTCTAGCTTATCTAGGATAAGCTGGTGGGGTCATGGAAGCCCTTCCAAGTCTGGCTTCCCTTCCAAAATAAGCTGAGGTATAATTTGGGGAGAGATTTGAATATTGATAAGCTCAGTTAAGCTTTGAGAGCTTAACTGAGTATTTAGCTAGCTTATTAGTGATTTTGAAAGCTTATTGAGCTTAATAGAGTAAAAGAGCTTAATTAAACCCATAGTGCATTAAAGTAAAAACATGAATTAAACTTTATCAATATGAAAACTGAACTTTTATTGATTACTTAAACTGAATACAAGCTTTTGAAAAGGAAAATTACATTAATTGAAAAACATTAAGCTAAAATTAATACAATAAGCTAAAACGACTAAAAAGCTAAAACTACACTAGATGCTCCAAGTATGTGTGAGAGGCTCTTTATATAGGCACGAGATGATGCTTCTAGGAACTATAGACTACTCCCTGGCTTCTAATCTCATCAACCATATTATCCCCCTAATCCATAATTGCTCTCCAATCAATTGATCTCATCTGTTGAATGCCTTCCACACATGATTGGCCAATGATTGGCCTTGGGATTGCCAGTTTGCTCCCAAAGGCGTCATTGCGTGCGTCATAAGCTTCTAGAAAGGTTAATTTTCATTTAAAGAGGGTAATTAGGTGCAGGGTAATATTTGGGGACGAAGGGTGAACAGTAAAACTATTTTTCCCGCCTCTTTTCTTTTTTATTTCGTTTGATCGAGCTGTTGACTTGGGCTGTTTAATATCAAAGGGATTTTGGGCTCGGTTTTAATAGCTTGGGCCAAGGGTTAAACGAAAGGGGTTTTGGGCTATTGGATATGTTAGGGCTTTTAGGCTTTTATTATTTAGGGTTTGGGCTGACCCGGCCCATTAAGTGGGCCTGGGTTGGTCCGTAGGGTATGTGTATGCCTTCGACCTCGGTTTTTTCGTCCTCTTTCCATTCCCGTGCTCGGCTTTGTCTGTTTTTGCTTTGATTTTGTCCTTTTTGATAAATATCCGTACCTGCAAGACACAAATCACAAAACAAACGTATACAATGCATTATTATCATGTTTTTTGATCATTTTTTGTTCTTTTTGATTGTTTAAATAAGGTAAAAGGTATGTGTAAAATAACACATACCAAGCCTTAACAAATATGATCAAGACATGTGGGTAAGCATTACCCAAACCGATTCAAACCATATTGTACCACGCTTGATAAGTAGTTAAGCCATTCCGATGACAGTCCTAACTCGATTACAGCTAACAACTAAGTCTTATTCAACAATGATCATGCTTGTTAATCGTCAAGCCATGATCGATAATAATTACGACTTAATTATGGTTAAGTCCTAACCAACAATAGTCATGCTTACGGTTTATCTCGCCACGAATGACTATAAACTTTTAGGTTACCAATCCACGTTCACAGAAGACTTTTTGGGAGTGCGTACCTGTCTACTTGAACTTTCACGGAGCCCCGGGCAAATATACCCATTTGCTCACATCCTAAGCCGTATCATAGGCCACACAAAAGTGACATAAGCGCTTATTAACATTCAAAGCACATAGAACATTAAAGCACATTAGGCACATATTTTTCACTTTAATTTGGTGGCGATATATCCGCGTAGAAAACACGTATTGTCATAGACATTCAAAAAAAATAAAGAAAACAATTGAGCATCATGGGCTCGTTGCTCATTTGATGAAAAATCAAAATTCCAACGTTTCCGCACTGCGACTAGCATAGTCGAATTGCTTTTATACATTAATCAAAAGTGTACAAGAGTTATACTTCCATTATAACATCATTTTAGCTTCCATATAACGTGAATAAAAGTCCATGAGAAAGATTAACAAGTCGTTTACCACACTTTTACTTGAAACTTATTAAGTAACTTTTAGAAATCCTAATTTGTACATATACATTTTTACACTTAACCAACATGATACAATGCTTTTATATTCATTTTAACATGATATTATCAACATCATAACATATGTAAAACTGTATAAATCAATGATTATAAGTAAAAATCATTTTTACATGTTCAAAAGTCCTAAATGGTTATTTTGCTATATAAAACTAACATATGCATAATATCATAATAATGAAAAGATAAGAGCTTTTAGAAAACCTTAGAGTGATGTATGATGATGGAAAACACAGTCTAAACCCTTGTTTAGATTACAAACACAAGCTTACACAACTTGAAAACCCTAGTTTTTCAAGAAAACCCTAATCTTGAAATCACTTGATTAAATCTTGCAAATGCTTAGCCAACCCTTCAAAGCACCTTAGGTTATCATAGGAATGATGTGTGAATGTGTGTATGGTTTTGTAAAATCAAGCTATGGATTATATATGAAGAGTGTTTGTTGTCGTGGCCAAATAAGGAAGAAAAGGGAGGAAAAGTTGATCTTTTTGCTAAGTGTTGAAGTGTTGTGTGTTTTTTCTATCAAGAGTGCAAGTATTATATGCACTAGGCTAGTCAAATGGTGAACATGGAAGTCCAAGACAAAAGTGAGCAAATCATGGAAGTCTTTGGTCAAGATGCATAGAAGTCTAGCATAAAATATCTAAGTGTTCTCTAATAGTTGAGAACATCTCATGAAAATGAGGAAGTATGTTCTCAACTTGATATTTCTTTGATTTCTCTAACCCATATCTGGCCATATGTATGTATGTAGAGTAATATTGTGTAATTTTTATGTATTGGGTATAAAAGTGGGTATTTGTTGAAGCGTAGAAAAGTTTTGGTGGTTCCGGGTATGCCTAAACGTATTTTATCGCGAAACATAAACACTTTACGTAACTAATAAAAATAAAATGTACAAAGTTAATAATTATCCTTAAAATAATTACTTAGCACTTGCTTGATGTAAACATTTAATCGTTTGATGCCTGTTTACATTGAACGATAATTTTTAGCTTACGCGATTTAACTTAATGATTACGATTTAAAAGCAACCGCGTACTATACTAAAAATAACTTGTGAATTTATTGACGTCTTCAATGATCCTAAAACACGGGGTGTTATAGTCACCCCCCGTTAAGTGAGCCTTGTCCTCAAGGCTTAAGACGCGGCACTTGACGACGGTGCGGTCTTTGTGAACATAGTCTACTCAAATACAGAGTTTGAACATGATCACGTTGTATTGAAAACAAAAAGCAATTTATTTACTGCAAAATTAATTAATTCAAGTCGGCTCTGATACAAACTAAAAAAAGTTGGATGAGGCTCCAAGGCCGCTCTATACCAAGAACTCACACCTTGCAAACTATTGACGGTAATTAATTATTACATTTAAACCATAACAACATCACCAAGAAGTTACTTGGTTAAGGTTATAATCTGAGGGGGGCGACATCAAATAATATTTTGGGCAAAGAAATATTCAGTCAACCAAACCCAATAAAGTTCTGTTTTGAACCATTAACCAACCCGACCATTTTGCCACATTTAGAAAGAAACAATGGACCGACCACCAATTATTACCTTCGTTAAGCGAAGCAAGGGAGCAACACGCTGACTGCTCATAATAAGCATAAAAGCTATCTGGTGGTTTGGCTGGCCATATATACCCTTTATCTAAGCACACCCTACATTGTTAAGTGAAAGGGTATATAAGAAGTAGCAAATAATATATTGAATCACACCTCAGATGAGTTTTCGCCATCTTCATCTGAATCAGTTTCCCATAAAAAGTTCATTTGCCATTTCTGTAGGTTGGTTATCAGGATCTTTGGTTAATGTTTCAGCCCGGGAGATGATGCATGCTACGTATTTATCTGTAATAACACGAGAACAGGGATAAATTATCATGTAGACCTCACATAGTGCCGATTCATCACAAATATTATTGTCGAATAAAACTCTTACCAGCCAAGCTACAAAGGGCATTGTCAGCAGCCTGTTGTTGTGCATCCTTTCTCGTCTTACCCATTCCAGTATCTACTTTCTCACACGTAAACCAAACCTGTATCATTGAGCCTGATTTAGCACAAACCGTATAAGAGAATGGCCAATCTCAGCTAAAACAATTACTGTAGCAGTGTACTCTGCTCACCTCATAAAAGAATTGTCAATCTCTGTTGGGGCTCAGAATGGATCTATATTCAACCTATAAATAAAAATACAGATGACATGACACATGATAAGAATAACACATAGAACAAAGCTTTTTTTCCTACCGGATCAAATTAGCATATCTTAGAGCCCCTTGCAATATTACTTCCTTAGTTACAGCTTTTACCCGAACCACCTACATGTCATCGATTTAAGAAAATAATGTACAAAAACAAGATTAAAGAATGAGTAAGCTCCAACTTCATCCTGTAACAAAAAAAGTTGAGAGAAAAATGTTTATTATAGATTTTGCAGCATCCATGGTAATATGAGGATCTGTAAACTGAACCCCTTATATTCACAACTAAATAAGACAACCATAAGCTAAAAATTACAGGACCAAGATTTGGTAAGCTAATGAACCAAGTACTATTTTAAGGTGAAAACAACCACCAACCAGAATCTCAAAATTACTCAAGGTATACATGTAATGTTGAAACAGGAAGTACAGTTTGTTTTCATATTTATTTCTGTCTACCGGGTTGAGAACGGGGGAAAATTGGTAAAAAAATTGTATGAAAGTGTTATCGAAGTGCCAAAACTAACAACTTAGAAAAACTATCCGTGTTGATATTGCCTATATATGGTGATAAAAGTCATGGTGCATGATTTATATCCCATGACTTTATGCTTATAAGCAGGTTGTTACATGGTTTTCTTAGTGGCGAAAATAGAGAGTGGAAACCTACTTGGCAACCACCTTTCAGACATGTTTAGATGACCTGTAGAGCTGGCTAGAAATTGCACAGAACTGAAAGCCATAAAAGCAAGCTATTAATAAAGATTGTATATCGTATCCCAAGACATAAAGAAATAAGATATCGATGGATCACAGACCTGGAAATTTCCGTCACCAGAGATCCTCACTTCATATAAACCATAAACATGTAACCTGCAGAATTACAAAAACACAAATGAACAACCTAATATCATCTTCAAATTTCATCAAACATTAAAAGTGCTGGAAAGCAAGTTAATTAAACCACCTATACTCACACCAAGAAACGTTAACGTTTAGAATAACTTTTAATATCGAATATAATGAAAACTGAAGTTTAAGGCGTTCCTTTGGCTCAATTGTTGATGATCCAAACAGGCATCAGTAATAGTATAGGTAAAGGAATTAAGCCACGGTACATGCTGAAGTTTTCAGCCAAAAAGGTATATTAGATCATAACCAAAATAGTCGTAATTAGTGAAACTAAGTACTAAGCACCTCTCACCTTACTTGACGTGCTCCTTGATGCGACTAAGTAGAACATCTTTTTTGCCTGTTAATCTCAACAGTTAACATATCAAATACCTATATACCATTACAGTACAAATATCTTTTAAATAATAATATAATTTACCTAAACTGAAATAAATTAATAAGATATTTAAAAAAGAACCTCATTTAAGGTGTTTATTCAAGCTAATTTAAAGTTCTTATATTGCAAAAATAAGCTCATTCAAATAAGCTGGTTCATGGATGCATATTAATTATAGAAGCTTGAATAAGCTGGCAAGCGTACGCTGTTTGGCTCTATCAAACACTCCCAAGTCATGGTGCGAGATTTATATCCCATGACTTTATGCTTATAAGCAGGTTGTTACATGGTTTTCTCAGTGGCGAAAATAGAGAGTGGAAACCTACTTGGCAACCACCTTTCGGACATGTTTAGATGACCTGTAGAGCTAGCCAAAAATTGCACAGAACTGAAAGCCATAAAAGCAAGCTATTAATAAAGATTGTATATTGTATCCCAAGACATAAAGAAATAAGATATCGATGGATCACAGACCTGGCAATTTCTGTCACCAGAGATCCTCACTTCATATAAACCATAAACATGTAACCTGCAGAATTATAAAAACACAAATGAGCAACCTAATATCATCTTCAAATTTTGTCAAATATTAAAAGTGCAGGAAAGCAAGTTAATTAAACCACCTATACTCACACCAAGCAACGTTGACGTTCAGAATAACTTTTAATATCGAATATAATGAAAACTGAAGTTTAAGGCGTTCCTTTGGCTCAATTGTTGATGATCCAAACAGGCATCAGTAATAGTAGAGGTAAAGGAATTAATCCACGGTACATGCTGAAATTTTCAACCAAAAAGGTATATTAGATCATAACCAAAACAGTCATAATTAGTGAAACTAAGTACTAAGCACCTCTCACCTTACCCGACGTGCTCCTTGATGCGACTAAGTAGAACATCTTTTTTGCCCGTTAATCTCAACAGTTACCATATCAAATACCTATATACCATTACCGTACAAATATCGTTTAAATAATAATCTAATTTACCTAAACTGAAACAAATTCATAAGATATTTAAAAAAGAACCTCATTTAAGGTGTTTATTCAAGCTAATTTAAAGTCCTTATATTGCAAAAATAAGCTCATTCAAATAAGCTGGTTCATGGATGCATATTAATTATAGAAGCTTGAATAAGCTGGCAAGCGTACGCTGTTTGGCTCTATCAAACACTCCCAAGTTCTGATTAGCTGTATCAAAACTTAGTAAGGTGTTCAAAGGGAAAATGATCTTTGCTTTTGTTTTCATTTCAGCTGCAACCACACTTTTAATTTTTGTATAATAACCTATATACCCGTTTAACCTGGTTTGATAGACTTCAACTCCCATTCCAAAAGACGTATTTATCTTTGGTTTTTCTAAAAGGTGAGAATATTCCATCTACTGCATAAAGAATAATAGCTTCTTACTATCCATGGCGGCTACTTTTATTCTTTGTTATGTAAGATCATATCACACTCTTGGCTATGGAAATCGTTTCTTGTGGTTTCTAACATGCCAAAAACATGTAAGCGTCTCACTTACCAATTTCTTACCCGACGATAGATCAACTTCAGTTGGATGGCAGTAGCTTATGTTCAGGACCCGACACTTAAACGTTTATGGAAACACAAAGAAACAAATGTATGCCTAACTATGTAATAATGTGAATAGAGTAATAGGTAAACTTATATTGCAAGCCGTTTTTGCATAATCATCAGCCGCATGCTGTTGTGAAGTACCACTAACGCCATCCTGATGCTGAGAAATCCCTAATGCATCACCCAAAGAGTCTGTAGTGGGCCCTGCTTTCACACCCAAGTAATGAACAATACCTCCTCTTAAAAAACCCATCACCAGATTTTAAATCTGCAATATCGGTATATCTTCTTATATATTTATCATGTAATTTTAATATATACAATGCATGCACCAGAACACATTAAAAACCGACCGCGTCATATAGAAGATCGGCCTTGTTAAACTGACCAGGTCATATAAAAACCAATAAATTTATATTCAAATCAGTGAGCATGGCCATAGATAGATCAGTTGTATCGAGTCCAAATGTAAGTAACTAAGGTAAAGATCTGTGAGATTTACATAAAGGGATGTACCTTGACTTAAAGCAGCCGTGACTTTTTGTCCAAAACTGTTGTCACATAAGTCGAGCATCTTTAAACGGGTGCACGTACCAAGTGCTTCAGGTATATCAATTCCGCCTCGTGACCAATTGATTAAAAAGTTGTGAAAAATGTTTGAAAAACAGATAACAAATAATATTTTGAACCACGCTAACAACAAATGTAGGGGGCTAAGTACTTGTACGGGAGCTGACAAACAAATTTCCGTAAATTGAGATACACTTCTTTTTATATTAAACATACGTTATTGTTCAGGTCAGTAGTCAACCCTAACTGAAGATTTGAGCTATGTGCTCCAAGTGACTTTTATCAGAAAACAAAAGTAAAGGATATGGATCCATTCAAGTGTACCTGAGATTGGGTGCGAAGTCCATCCATCTGCATCAGGCTTACTAACAAATAAAAATATACAGTTACACAACAAAGAATATTGCAGCAAGAAAGTGTTACCGTGTTCAAAAATCCCCTCGTATGAGAAACAACAATGAATGTTTTTGGCCATTTACTTAGGTAAGCTTCCAGCCCACAGAACTACATGAAGATCAAGATGATTCTGCAAAGTGAAAAAGTTGAAGGTAGGTCAGCACTCGCTTCTGAAGTTCAAACTACAAACAATAAAGATATATAAAATAGTTCATCATTATGGTTATCATTATGGTTATTTAAATATGAATGAATGATATTAGGGTTTAAAGATATTAGGGTTTAATGAATGATACGAATGATTATATACCAAATTTAAGATTCTGTAGATTAGGAATATATCTTTTGGTAATTATTTTTTGCATTACCTTATGTATTTTAACTTTGAAGATATAATTCAAAAAACGTAGCTAGTCTAGTGGTTATGTGGTTTGTTAATATCACAAAGGGCTAAGGTTCGAATATAGTGAATGACAATTTTTTTATATAAATCAAAATTTGTATACCCTAATCCGAATTTTATAAAAAACAAAAAAATAAATCAAAATTTATATACCCTAATCTGAATTTTATAAAAAAACAAAAAAATATAAAAATAAAAATTATGTTAAAAAATAAATTAAAAGGTAATGACATGGCAACCAAGATGACATGGCAATCAAGATGACATGGCATTATGACGTGGAATAAAATAGTCAAATGCCTCTTGTTATATTATATTGTTTACACAAGCAGTTTATGCATCAAAATTAGTACAATCCGCGCAATGACATTTGTCCAACACACAAATCCGTTATTGCGATTCCATAGTTTTAAAATCATCAATCTACAAAACATCAGTTCGGTCAACGGTCACAGCAAGTACCAATAATAATACCCACTCATGGATAATGTAAGCAAGTATCATACACGTGCGAAAGATTCACCAACTGGAATCATGCCATACTCAGGGTTAAGTCAATCTAGTAACAAGACCACTCAAAACATCAACATCCATAATCACACAAAACTCATAACCAAAGATAACCATAATCTTATCATAACCATAATAATGACAGTAATGATGGGGGTAGTACACGTACAACTAAAAATCCCCCAAAAGTTACAATCTTTGGTTCCAAGACCGATACCTCCAATCATGATGATTTTCTAAGTTTCTAATACAAGAATCCTAACATATCCGAATGGATGCGGTGTTTACAAAAACAAA
>BQNB010189611.1:0-11855 GCA_026074375.1 Tanacetum coccineum | reverse complement strand
AAGAGAGGGACCAAAATTGCAATATTCCCAAAGTTTAAATATTCTTTTACCCGATTCAGTTATAAAAATGGCGCGAAGACCATTTACTGTTCATAGTCTCCTACAATTTACCAAGCTGTAAAATGAGAGGGCAAATAGGAATTAAGGGGTCCAAAGGTCAATTCAAGGGCTCTACATTACTAAGGAGGGGTCAAATCAGTCATATCATGGATCACTTAAGCTCTTTCACACTCAAAGGCCACGTCATCAATGGAAGAAGCACAAAGAGGTGTGGGTTTTGCACTAAATTCACTCACACAACAAGCACAAGTGAGCCTCAAACGGATTGCCAGCTTGGCAATCCGTGTGAGCTCACTAGTGATCCAACGGCCATAAAGCTTGATCAAATGATTGCAATGATTGGATGGCAGAGATTGAAAGAAGTTGAAAGAGACTCAAGAGGCTAGAAGGATCCAAGGCAGGCTATAAATAGGCCTCACACACAACACGTAGCTTTTAGGACTAGTTTTTAGCTTAATTTCATTTTTAGCTTAATTTTACTTTAAATCTTGTAATTTCCTTTTAAATATTGTAATCAAGTTTTCTATTAATGAATTCAGTAGTTTTTAATCTATTTTAAGCTCTTTTTGTTCAATATTCATAAGCTTTCATTTTCCTACAAGTTATTAAGCTAAAACTCCAATAAGCTCTAATAAGCTCTCAAGAGTCTCTAAGCTCTTGATGGAGCTTAACTGAACCTAATCTTACTAATTATACATAAAATCAGTTAAAA
The DNA here is from genome assembly GCA_026074375.1 of Tanacetum coccineum. NCBI lineage: Eukaryota > Viridiplantae > Streptophyta > Magnoliopsida > Asterales > Asteraceae > Tanacetum > Tanacetum coccineum. The sequence goes on along the minus strand of BQNB010189611.1, from coordinate 11,083 downwards.
AACCTATTTACCTTTGCATAATGGATTGTGAGCTTTTGGAAGAGGGATCTAAAAGGGAAGGATCCCCAATGGACTTTACCCTAGCTTATTAATAAGCTAGGGAGCTTGTAGCTGCCTTATTTGGGTACCTTTTGTTGAGCTAAAGGTTTTTTGTAAGTTTCTCTTTAAGTTTCATTAAATTACTTGTCTCTAGTTCTTATTAGTTTTAGATTGCTTATTAATTTTGCTTATATGCTTATAAGTTGATCTTAATTGAGGTTATTTCTCTTCATTTATGCTAAATAGTCATATTTCTTAATCTGCTTTAGTTTAGATAGTTATAGATTTCTAGATTTACATTTCTTTCTATAATTTGAAAAAAAAAACCAAAAATATTAGTTTAATATCTTAGATCTTAGATTCCTACGTGTTAATTCATGCTGTTAATTAGTGTTTAGGTCTTTAGGTTTTAATCATTAAAATTCAATTTAGCAGCTTGTCATGGATAATAGATTAGTTAAAGGGGTGTTTGGTTTAGGTCAGTTTGACCTTAAATAGTCAATGTTTTTTGATAAAAGTTTTTGATCCATCTCTGATTTAGTCTAAAATAGGTTGCTTAATTGTTTTCTCAAGTTAATTTTCATTTTATTAAAAGTTATGGCTTATTAAGATGCTTTCAGCACCAGGGGAGATTTTAGCTTAAGTTTAGGAAGCTAATTTTTGATTTAAGTTCTTTGTGCCTTTGTGAGTAGTTGAATTGTGTTTACACACTCCTCTTGAGTGTGTCTAGACCTAGTAGTACCAACAAGGGAGGCTGCACTTTTGATTCATTGCTTTGTGTCAAGTGTATCAGCAGGAACTAAGGAATTCCTGCTGTCACTTTTGATTTAGTTTTTAAATAAGCATTCTTAGGTATTAGCTTTTAAGATTTAAGAAATAAATAGTATAGAAGTATCTTAATATAGATTAGGTAAATAGTATAGAAGTATCTTAATATAGATTAGGTAATAGTTTTAGGTTTATTGCTTATTAGCTTAGCTTAATTTGCTGTCAAAATTTACCAAAAAGCCAAAAGCTCAAAAACAGTAGGTTTAAATATTCAGTTCTTAAATTAAGTTTTCTAGCTTATAATTTAGGTTTTTAAGAATTGTTTAGTCAGCTTATATATAGGTGAAGTAATTTTCAAAAGCTGAGTTCCTAATTTAGCTTATTGAGCTTATTTGCTTGAGTTGATTTTGAGCTTTTAAGTATACTTCCTGAGTTTAGCTTTTTCATGATCAATTTTTGTTGTCTATTTGTTAGTCAAGCTCAAATCTCTTTTTAATCCTAGATAGTAGATATTATAAGCTTTTCAATTCTTCTTTTCTTTTCAAAATTGAGCTTAAAATGAGATTTTTAAAAAAGCTTTTTAGCAAAACCTGAGGCTAATGGCCACTTACTGTTTTCAGCTTATTAATAAGCTATTTTAGAGCTTATTTGTGGGTTTCAGCCCAAAAAGCTTTTATTAAAGTTATTCCTACCAGCTTTTTCTAAAACTTTGCTTTTATAAGCTTTTTGTGATAAGCACTTTTTAAACAGTTAATCTTAATTTGGGCTTAATGGGCTTAGTGTGAATACGGGTAGGCCTTTCAGGGGCTGTTTTTGTAACTTTCTAGTTTTCTCTTTTGTCACTGTTAGTCCCTCTAGTTTTTCCTGTTAGTCCTAGTTAGATTTAATTTCTTTTATTTTCTTTTTAATTAAATAAATTAGGTTAAAGTTTTTAATAAGTTCAATTAAAGTTTTATAAAAAGATAAAAATTAGGGCTTTTATTTTTATAAAATTTCTGCATATTTTCTTTATCTAGTGTAATTTTTATAAAATTTGTAGAATTTTATTTTTAATAGTTTTATTATTTTTTATAGTTTTTTTAATTAGTTTAAATTTTAGAAAAATCATATCTTTTAATCTAAAAAGCCAAAAATAGTAATTCTTTTTTTTCTAAAATTTTCTTTTTACTTATTTTACTTAGGAAAAATATAATTTCAATTATTTTCTATTTTTTTTATTTTTAGGATTTAATTAGATTTAAATAGTTTTTAATTAATATAAAATTCAAAAATAATAAAAAAAATGTTTGTCTTTTTCCTAAAATTTTCTTTTGTCCTATCTTAGGTTTATAATTTTAGTTTACATTTTTAGGGGTTAATTTTAGTCTATTTTGCTTATTTGTCGCATTTTATTTGTTTTCCGTATTTGATTAATTGTCCATTTTAATTGTTTTTTTTAGTAGTCATAGCTTTCCAAATCAAATATCTTTGCTTAATTCAAATCAGGATCCGAGCCCTAAACGTGAGTTTCAATTTTCACAGTCCAATGGGGATAACGACCCGGGTGATCATATTACCCGTTTAATAACGGATCATTCTTTCCAGTTAAATATACGTATTATATATTATATATATCTTTTAGAGTGAGCTTTTCTTAAGGGAGACTTTAGAAAAATTCTTAACTGCTCTTTTGGAATATTATTATATATTTTATAGTATATAAAACTACTATCGGTTTTTGGCGCCGTTGCCAGGGATTTGTGTTAAAGATTCCGTCGTTTACGTTTGTTGATTTTGATTTGAAGATCCTTTCGTTTACGAAAGTTATAATTTTGTTATAAAAATCAAAAAAACCCAAAAAAATTAAAAAATATAAAAAGTAAAAAAAATATTTTTTCTTTTTTTTAGTATAGTTATCATATAAAAATTAAAAAAAAAGAAAAAAAATCAAAAATATAAAAAAATTGTCCTTAAAAAAAAGAAATAAAAAACACAAAATTGTTAGCCTCAATTTATTGAGTCGAACAAGGAAGTTCGGTCACTCTACGATGGAGCTTCAGTCTTTAATTAGTTAACAAAAACTTGCTATTTGTGTCACTTACGAGACACGGCTCACCTTAAGAAGCAATTTTTAAGAGCTACCGTGAAGTAAGTTGATTATTTGGTTTAAGTTGTCTCTCGTTTTGTCCGTAAATAAAATATGTTGTTTAAAGAATAAAAAAAACCAAAAATAATCTTCTTTTTCTTCTTATCCATTTAATTCTTTTCCTTAACCCTCTAAATTGTTTAATTCTTATGGCGTCTCATCGTTTGAATCCCCTTTACGCAATTAAAGAATGCTCGTCTTGTGGAAGTTTGTACACTAGAGAATGTTGTTCAATAGGAAGTCTTGAAAACAAGATTCTTGTTCCCGAACCCGACTCTTCTCCGTGTTGTGCAAAGTGTGGAACCCCGGTTGATGGTCCGTATTGTCGTGGATGTGCTCTTTTACGAAAGAAATTCGAGGAAGATTTGCTTACATATTGTGTTGAAAATGGAATTTTCCAAGACTCTCAAGATACTTTCGAATCATCCGATGACAATACCAACGTTATTAATGCTCTTCAAGAGCCAATCGTTGTCAATCAAGACCCCGGTGTAAAGTCTTCGCAAGGTCCTCCACTTATTAACCAAAATTGTTGTTACGAGTGCGGTGATTCATTAGATGGAATTTTTTGTCAACAATGCATTTGCAAGTTTTGTGGGAAAGGTGCTCATTACGGTTATAATTCTCCACCAAAAGTTCCGATTATCTCTAATCCAGAACAATGCAATCAAACCATTAATGAGCTCCCACAGATTTTGCCAAGTGTTCATCCTACATGCAATTATGAAGATGAGAATTCATTCATTTATGATTCCAAACCTCATTCTTTCTATGTTTCTCCAAGTGTTCTCACCTACCCTCCACAACTCCAGTTTGAGACTTACTTGTGTGAGTTATGTGGAAATAATGCTCATTATGGTTATGATTGTTCACCACAGTTCCCGTTTGTCTATGAACAGGATCCGTGTTACAATCAAAACTTTAATGATAATTATTTTCTACAAAATTCTCAAAGTTCTTCTCAAAAATATCTTTGTTGTGCAAATTGTGGGGGTCCTCATTAAACTTTTCAATGTCAACCAATGAATGAAGATTATTGTGAGCAAAATTCTTGCTATTATCTTAATTCTTCCGATTTTGACCAACTACAACCTCCGCAAGACTCCGTCGATCATCAAAGATTTCTACAAGCCCTCGATAAAATACAAGAAGAGCTTGAAGAAATAAAACGAGATCGAAGAAAGAAAATAGAGGATATGAGTATCGAGGAAATGAGGCATGAGTAGCAATTGGTTGATTACAAAATTAAAGATATCACGAATGATTTGGGTTATAAAAGATTTCGAGGCGAGAATATTGATGAAGAATACGAGAGAGATTTTGAGATTAGAATTCGAAAACTTAAGCAAGATTTTAATGAATGGGGCAGCGAAGTTTGAAAAAAGGAGCAAGCTTACAATGAAGAAAGGTATTCTGCTGCCCGTCGTCGCATGCTTTCTATTACTTTTGATGACGACGATGAGTATTCTATTCAAACTCAAGAATATCTCAAGAAATTTTCTTCTACAATTACTCCCGTCTTACCAATCGAGGAGCCTGATAACTCTCTAAGTATGGGGGGCGAGCATCTTGACACTACTCCTAGTATTGAGAACCTTGTCCTAATCCCAAGTGAGTTCGAGGGTATTTCCAACGATACGAGTGATGTGCCTACTTGTGATAATAATCGTGTGGAATCTTTGATTAACCGTGATACTTCGATTGTTTATTCTTCTAAGATCGACCCTATTCTTGAGGAGTTCGCCGGTAAACTTGCTCATATTGCTCCAATTCTACCGGGAATTGTTGAAGTCGATTTAGATCCAAATGATGATATTTCAAGTGATGACGATTCTTATGAGAACATCGAGTACGTTGAAGCATCACCCCTCAATTTAGAGTACGATAGATTAGAGGAGGAGAATGAAGATCAAGAAGAGAAAGAGTTTGACTTAGAAGATATTTTTCAAATCCGAGACGTTATTCTTCGTGAGAAATTATTAAATGTCCATCGTCTTATTACTAATATCGAATCTTTGAAAAACAACTTATTTCTAATATCGAATCTTTGAAAGATAACCCTACTCCGGATTGTGTGCTCGAGTCTCCTTCTTCATTTCCTATCTCCGTCGCAGACAGTGATTCGTTCTTAGAGGAGTCCGATACTTCTCTTTCTCATTTGGATAATTCTTTACCCGAATTCGAGTCTTTTAACGATCATACGGAAGAGACGAGAAATAGCAGTACCCACTACTCATGCTAATTACTCTCTTCCCGATAAGATTCGTTACTTTTTGAGATTTGAGCACGAATCAGGGTGGGTTTGACTAGTGTTGTTATTTATGATAATTTCAAATGACCCTCTATTGAGCTTCTCGAGTTTGAATCATGTTCATTTCAATCCGTCAATTTCCTCGACCTCCTTCGGGACCCATCTCGGATGTTGGGATTTGATTTACATTTTGAGACCAATGCTCCCGTGATTGATAATTTTGTGAGCTATAATGAAGGACCAAAGGGGAAGGGAGATTGATTTTTTCTGAAGATGGACAATTCCTTCCATTACTTTGAGCATTCTAGTTTTTTCATTTAAAGACTTGGATGACTTTTAAAAATTCTCCAATGTTTGTTTTAACTGATCTCTTTCTGTTTCATCTTTTTCCAAATTTAATTTATATACATCTAAGGCATTATCTCTTAGTCTAACCTTAAGTTTTAAGACATTTATGCTATCTTCTAACACAGTCTCATTTTTCTTATAATAAATAGTCTAGTCTTCTACTGATTTCTAGACTTGCTTTATAGATAACTAAATTAAAATTGAGACTTTTTGTAATCTGAAGACCAAAATTTTATATTGCTCTTTAAGAGTAGGCATAAGATTTCATACATGATTTAGAACAAGAAATCTATTTTAGATCTGAACTGGAAGATCTTCTTGAGATGCCTTTTATGCAATTTTGTAGGATGTCTTCTTCTTATTCAAAGATTCACAACAAGCTTCTGATACCACGTGTTGGTTCTAATGAATAAGATCTTTAATCCTTAGCTTGTAAGTTTAGTACCCTTGTATAAATCCAAAAGTACTAAGGATGACAACTTTGATTTGAAGATATAAGCTTGCGGAATCTAGCTTATTACACTAAGAAGTATATTTAAATCAAACAGTGAAATTATGTTTGACACAAAGATATAACACAAATCAAACTTTCAATTAAATTGATTTCGATCACTCTAACTTTAGTAATAGGGTTTACAACCTTGTAGCTATATCTTACACAACTTTTCTTGATGGATATAAATAAACCACGTCTATTAATCTTTTTTATAGAGAGGAGACCTTAAGACTTACAAGGGAATCTTTTATTGAATTAGGAACTAATAACATTCAGTATTACGTATTATGTTCAACATTACATGTTTAGATTAATCTACACCTACCCGAGGTTTTCTCTTTTATCTTGCTCCACCGGTGTGCGAAGACATTTTTTGCCACCGACATCTTCCCTTAGAGCGGGGGTGGCAATCTTATCGGGATTGGAACTTTCATGTGCTTTTAATATTATCTCCAACATTAATGAAAGCCCGATTGAGATTTTTCTTTTCCATTTGCTTCCCTTAGGGAACAAAATTAATTCGTGGTCGAGTCAAGCGGTTGACTCGGGTTAACAAAAAAAACAAGCGCTTCGTGGGAGTTCACCCCACAGCTTATCCTTTTCTATCTTCTTTCTATTTTTTAACAAAATGTGTTGTGATGTGAAGAGGCTTGTACTCTTCCGATTTCCGTTGTTTGTTGTTTGTGCTTGTGATTTTTGTAGGATTGAACCAACAAATTTTTGAAGCCTCTCGTGTTCGGTGGTTTTTTGTTCCCGGATCACTCGAGCTTCTTATCCTTTGTTTGAAATTAGTTTGGAGAGATCCGATATCCTTTCATCTTTATCGATTCCGTTTATCACTTTGCATAATTCCTTAAACCAGCATTAGATTTTGAATAGAGATCTGGCCTTTATAAACATTGAGGGACAATGTTTTCTTTTTTTTGTTTTGTTTAGTTTGGGGAGGGAATTATCGATATGATGTTACCTGCTTAATGTTTTTGGTTCTCAACGTATCCGTTTTCCCACAAAATTAGCAAAAATTTTTAAAATTTGTAAGTTTCTTATTTGTAGTAAAAAAAATGAAAATAATATAAACAAATATTAGTAGTGATTAAAAAAAATAAGTGTTAAGTCACGATGTAGGTTTTTCCGTTGGTGAGAATAAGGAGTAATTTTTAACCCGATCGAACGTGTTGAGTTCTAGCTTTCTCCCTTAACAATTAATGATGATAGTTTGTGCTAGTCTCATGTAGACTTTAAACATGCTAGACTTGAAATCATTAGTAAAGAAGATTGATTAATCTCGAAGTAGCTTTTAAATATGCCGAGTTGGATTTTTTACTAGGTAAGTATTTGCGAATTTCTTTATTAGTGATTTTAAATTGCAAAGAATAAGAGATGATAGTGTTATTTACGAATTAGGATGCTAAACAAAGTTTATTTGGAAAACTTAAAGGCTTATAAGAATAACTTGTGGTTTTTCTTCCCCGGAGCTCTTAAATTGATTAATTATACGTGTTCTCTTTAATTTTTGCAAATTAGAGTTTTACTCTTAAAAGTCTAATCAACATATTCAGAGAAAAAGCTTTATCGATGATGAAATCAAACATCATTTGTAAATAAGAATTTTAGTTCGAGTTTATACTTTGGTTTTCTAAAACGAAATTTTTCTATTTGCAAAAATAATATGTTAAATCCATTAATTAGTTTTTATTTGTCAAAAAAAAAATCTATAAAAATGTAGTTGGTGAATAAAAAGGATGCAAGTTATAAATCCTAAGTGTAAAATAATCAATATACAAACTCCATCGCAATAAAGTACATGGGCATTTGTCGGTTCGCTCCCGATGTGACATCGAAAGAAAGGGTGGAGGATGTATATTTAGGGTTGGTATCATAATAAGTACGCGAGCTCTTGTCGGAGGCGTGGCCGATGTGTCGTCGAAAGAAAAGTGATACCAATTCCTAGCCTAATAATGTAAATAGTAAATAAATAATGTTGCAAGTTAGAAAATAAATAGTAAAAGTTTCATTTTCTAAAACCAAGGTATTCTTTTGAGCTAAGGTTTGCAAAAGTCTACAAGGCTTTTTCATCGGAAGTTCATGCGTTTCGGTTAGTATTCTCCGGATGGGGTGTCAAAAGCCTTAGCACTTACCCGATGACGGTGGGATCGCTAGAGAAGAAAGTCATTCATGGGACAAGTGAACCAACGATGTCTTGGCTAAGGAGGTTTTTGTTTGCTTTGAGATGTGATCTTGCTAAGTGAATAACATTTCTGCCCAAAAGGCCCATGTGTAAAGCCTGGTCGGATTTCATCTATCTAAATATGTGGATTTAATGTTTAAATTAATTTGAACACACACACCTAAATATATGATTTATGTCGGGAAGAGGAATTCACAAGTTGTAATTATAAGTAGTCTGAGCATCTTAGTTCGTAATTAGCAGTGATCGTATTTTTAAGCTTAGCATGGGAAAAGTGAAAAATCGGGGATGATGAAGTTATCTTTTAAACACTTAATTGTGCTTTTTATTCTATGATCCTAAAAGTTACCAATGAGGTAATGAAAACAATACATTATGTCAACACACAAATAAGTTTTAGTTAGGTAGTTAATTATCAAGAAAAATCATAAAAAGAGAAAAATCTTAAAATGGGAAATCGGGTGTTTTATAACTTGTGATCTCTTATCTCTCTCAAACAAAAATCTTTGCTACTTTTCAAAGGTTTAGTTTGAGGAGTTTCGAGTTATTTGGTTATCAGGCATGTGATATTGCGTGAGGACACACAATCGTTTAGTTTGGGGAATTTTGATAAGTGTAGAATACACATATCCATTTATGCTTGAAATAGCCCAAATAAGCCCAAAACAGACCAAAAATAGCAAAAATATGCTTGTATTTGTGTTTTGTGTGTGCAGGTACGGATAAGTCAAAAATCACAAGAAAACAGTCAAAAACGGGCAAGCACGGACACGAGAACGGAAGAGTGTACAAGAGCTGGAAGAAAAGTCAAAAAGTCATCCTTGGTTAACTTTCAGTCAAACCTTGGTCAATAAAAGTCAAAACCACAAATCAAAAAACCAAATGTTACCCAAATAGTCCCTCAAGTTTCAAAAATCACACAAATGGTCCCTAAACCTAAATGGGCCATACCTGGATCCAAAAGCCCAATTCCAAAACCCATCACCATTATTATACAACCACATGGACCATTCCTGCCAAAAAATGGAAGTCATTTTATACTACACCTTTAATAAATCAACCACAAGGACTTAAGTTGCAATATGCCCAAAGTTTAAACTTCTTTTTACCCGTTTCAGTTATAAAAGAGCGTAGAGCCATGGTTACTATTCACCGTCTTCCTCAATTCACCTTGGGTCAAAATCAAAGGGCTTTTGGAAATTGAGGGTCAAGGAAGACAATTCATGGAATCTATAACATAATGGCAGGGTCAAATTAGTCATCTCTACGCTCTTATTAGCTTTCTCAAACAAAGATCATACGTGGCTATGGCAAGAAGCACAAGGATGATGGATTTTCTATAACACCTCGTGTTTTAGGACAATGTACGACGTTAATAAAGTCACCATTTATTTTTAGTATTGTACGCGTTTGTTTTTAATAGAAATCGTTAAGTTCAATCGCGTAAACTAAAAATGATCAGTTAACGTGAACGAGCATTAAGCAAATTATTGTTTACGTCAAACAAAGGTTAAACAATTATTTTGAGAATAATTATTAACGTTTCACAAGTTATTTTATCGGATACGTGAAAGTGTTTACGTTTCACGATAAATGACAATTAGGTTTTCCCGGAACCCTAAAAATTAACGTACGCTTCAACAAATACCTACGTTTTTATACAACGATCGAAGTTTATAAAACTTTAGGCATATGTATATATATATACACGTCCAATATATATATAAATGTACAAGATAACAAACATTTTACAAAGTTTAACTTTTAAATAAAAACTACACATTTACATTTAAATTACTTATACTTTCTTTTATGAAAATGCAAGTAAACATATAAAAGAAAAGAAAATAAGCTAGGAACATCATCCCTAAACTTCATGGGATGATTCCCATTAGAAGGAACCAAGAGACCAAGACTTTAAAGCCCTTGTTCCCTCCTCCCTTGTCCCCTTGAACCCACGTCCCAACACAACCCTCCCCCTTTGATTTTTCTAGTCAAACTTTGCAACTAGTAAATATCTTATAACCTCTTCCTATATATATTTCATGCATGCATAAGAGTTTACTTACACTTTTACTTAACAAAATTTCACATTTTCTCTCTTCCTTTCTCTCAAAACCCACGGCTTGATATAACAACCATAAACAAACCATACAAAACTTTTATACAATCCATACAACCCTTTACACATCAATCCTAAGGCATACTAAAGTGTTTTCAAGCATTGGATAATCATTTGCAAGGATTTAAGAAGAAAAGGGAAGATTAGGGTTTCAAACCTAATCTAGGGTTTATAAGCTTGTAAGCTTTGGTTTTGAGTCTAAACACGGGTTTAGCACTTATTTCTCATCTCATACATCATCCCTAAGGTCTTCCTAATTCCTTCATACTTTTATTTATTATGATTTTATGTGTTATATGTTAATTATGGCTATAATCACCACTAAGGACTTTTTAATATGTAAAATGAGTTTTCACTTATGTTTATGAATTTATGCACTTATTCTTATGTCATATGGTTATATATATCATGGAAAAATGAATGTAAAAGTATGTTAACATATGGTTTAAGTATAAACATGTTTAAGTATAAATTAGGGTTTATAAAGTTAATAAAACAAGCTTTTTATAAATGAATACATTTGGATAATTAAAGGGCTGTTTTAATTCGAATTTCATACAGTGGGTTTGACCTCATATAAAAATAATACGCCTCATGACGATTCCGAAAAGGTAAGAAACTTGTCAAACGTGGATTAATAACGAAAAAGTTACGTTAAAAACGAGTTATACGTTAATTAAACGGAGTTTATAAAATGACTTTTATAAAACATATATCAAACAGCTAGTTTGATATTTTTAATAAAT
>BQNB010189610.1:0-11856 GCA_026074375.1 Tanacetum coccineum | reverse complement strand
ACCAAAGGGGAAGTGAGATTATTTTTCTCCAAAATGTTGAAGATGACGATTCCTTCACATTTGTCATTCGGACTTTTCTCCCATTTCTTACCTATCCTGAGGCCTCACCTTTATCTTGCTCTACCGGGAGTGAAGACACCATTTTTGACCCCGACATCATCACCTTTCCATTTTCTTATCTAGATCCGGTGGCATTTTCAACGGAAGTTTCTTGTTCTAAGTGTTGCTCTCCCTAAGGACGAATTAATTCAGGGATCGAGTCGAGCTTGTGACTCGGTGAACAAAAACAAGCCGCTTCATGGGAGTTCACCCCATGCCTATCCTTTTCTATTGTTCTAAATAATGTGTTGTGATGTGCTGAGGCTAGCCTTTTCCGATCTTTCGTTGTTTGTTGTTTGTACTTGTGGTTTTTGTAGGATTGAACCAAAAATTTTTGAAGCCTCTCGTGTTCTGTGTTGTGTCCCGGTTCACTCGAGCTTCCTATCTTTTGTTTGAATTTAGTTTAGGGAGATCCGATATCCTTTCATCTTATCGATTTACTTTTATCTTTGCATAATTCATAAACGGCTTAGATTTTCGTAGAACCCGGCCTTAAACATTGAGGACAATGTTTCGTTTTAGTTTGGGGAGGAAATCTATCAATTTGATGTTACCTGCTTATTGTTTTGTTCTCACGTACCCGTTTTCCCGCAAAAATTTTAAAATTTTAAGTTTTTATTTATAGGAGAAAAATAAAAAAATATTAGTAGTTGAATAAAAAAATAAGTGTTAAGACACGAATGTAGGTTTTCTGTTGGTGAGAATAAGAAGTAATTTTTGACCCGATCGAACGTGTAGAGTTCTAGCTTTCTCCCTTAACAATTAATGATGATAGTTTGTGCTAGTCTCATGTAGACTTTAAACATGCTAGACTTGAAATCATTAGTAAATTAGTAAATGAAGACTTGTGGCTAATTCTCAAGTAGATTTTTTTATTTTGCCGAACAAATGAGAGTTGATTTTATATAGGCTAAGTATTTGCGAATTTCTTTATTAGAGATTTTAAATTGCAAAGAATAAGAGATGATAGTGTTGATTACGAGTTAGGATGTTAAACAAGGTTTATTTGGAAAACTTAAAGGCTTATAAGAATACTAGTGGTTTTTTTTTCCCCAGGAGTTCTTAAAATGTTTAATTATACGTGTTCTTCGTTAATTTTTACAATTAGAGTTTTGCTCTTAAAAGTCTAATCAACATATTTATAGAAAAAGCTTTATCAATGATGAAGTCAACATCATTTATAAATAAGAATTTTAGTTCAAGTTTATACTTTGGTTTTTTAAAACGAAATTTTTTCTATTTGCAAAAATAATGTGTCGTATATATATATAGTCAGTGAATAATAAGGATGCAAGTTATAAATCCTTAGTGTTAATAATTAATATACAAACTCCTCGCAATAAAGTACATGGGCATTTGTCCGGTTCGATCCCGAGTGACATCGAAAGAAGGTGGATGTTGGTATATTTATGGTTGGTATTATTTTTTTTTTGGATTTTTTTTTTTTTTTTTTTTTTTTTTTTTTTTTTTTTAATAGGTACAGAGCTCTTGTCGGAGGCGTGGCCGATGTGTCGTCGAAAGAAAAGTGATACCGGTTCCTAGCCTAATATGTAAATAGTAATAATAATGTTGCAAGTTAGTAAAATAAATAGTAAAAGTTTCCTTTTTTAAAAACCAAGGTATTCTTTTGAACCTAATGTTTGCAAAAGTCTACAAGGCTTTTTCATCGGAAGTTCATGCGTCTCGATTATTATTCTCCGGATGGGGTGTCAAAAAAGCTTAGCACTTACGAATGATGGTGGGGATGTAGAGAAGTAAGTTCATTAATGGACCAAGTGAACAACGATGTATTAGCTTAGGATGGTTTTTGTTTGCTTTTGATTTGTGATCTTACTATGTGATTAAACATATTAGCCCAAAAGGCCTATGTGAAAAGCTAGTCGGATTTCAACTATCTAAATTTGTGGATTTAATGGTTTAAATTAATTTGAGCACACACACTTAATTATATGATATGTGTCGGGAAGAAAAATTCACAAGTTGTAATTATAAGTAGTCTTAGCATCTTAGTCGTACTTAACGGTGATCTTATTTTTACGCTCTACGCATGGGAAAGTGAATATCAGGAATGATGAAGTTATCTTTTAAGACACTTAAATGTGCTTTTTGTTCCATGATCCTAAAAGTTACCAATGAGGTAATGATAACAATACATTATGTCAACACAAGAATAAGTTGTAGTTAGATAGTCTATCAAGAAAAATCAATAAAAAATAATTTTTTTTGAAAATAGGAATTCGGGTGTTTTATAACTTGTGACTTAGAAATTTTCTCTCAACAAAAATCTTTGCTACTTTTCAAAGGTTTAGTTTGAGGAATTTTTGAGATATTTGGTTATAAGAATTGTAATATTGCCGTTGAGGACACACAATCGTTTGTTAGGGAATTTTAATACGTGAAAATACACATATCCGTTATACCTAAAATAGCCAAATTAAACCCAAACAGACTTTAAAATGGCACAAATATACTTGTTTTGTGTTTTGTGTGTTGGAGGTACGGGGTATATCAAAAATCACAAGAAAACCGTCAAAAACGAGCAAACACGGACACGGGAAACGGGAGAGCACAAAAGAAGCCAACGATTCAAAGCCAAAGCCAGAAAAACTCAAAATTGGTCAACTCTCAAAGTCAACACTATAAGACAAAAAAACCCAAAGTACCATTTCAGTCCCTCAAGATTTCCAAAAGTTACACAAATAGCCCTTGAAGTCTTAATGGGCCTTAATTCCCCAATAACCATACCCGGATCAAAAGCCCATAACCAAAGCCCAAAATCCCCAGCCCATTTCCCTTTTAATAAACTCCAAGGACCATTTGTGCCATTTCTTAAAATTACACATTTTATAAACCTAACACAAGGACCAATTTCGCCATTTACCCAAACTTTAAAACAAATTACATGTTTTACAGTTAAAATGGGCGAGAAAGAAATGGATACTATTCATCGTCTCCTCCAAGTTAGCCTACATGCACAAAACAAGGGGCAACACAAAATTAAGGGGTGATAAGACTATTTCAGAGGCTCTATAACACAATGGTCAGGGGAACAATGAGTAATTCTAAGCATCTCTTAATAACCCAAGCTAGAATGCACGTTGGCAGGCAAGGAAGCACAAGAGAAGCTGGGTTTTGCACTAATTGCTCTCACAAAAGAAGCACATATGTCTCTATCACGGATTGCCAAGCTGGCAATCCGTGTGAGTTTAATTGTGATCCAAGGGCTTATAATCAATCTCAATCATTAAAGAGAATGTAACGAACATGTATTTAGAGGAGGTATGGTTGAGCAAGCAAAGGGCTAGAATCTTCTTCAGTGGCTATAAATACTCATATCACACACACACTAGAGGGAGTTAGTTAGTAGCTTTTAGTTTAGCTTAAATTTCGTTTTTTAGCTTAATGTAATTTTTCTTAAATGGTTTGTAATTTCCTTTTTAAAGTAATGTAATCAAAGTTTTTAGTGAATGAAATTCAGTTTTACATTTATCATAAGCTCTCTCTTTTTCACCTATAAGCTTTCATTTTCCCTCCATTGTTAAGCTAAATGCTCATAAGCTCCTATAAGCTCTTATTAGCTCTTACTAGTCTATAAGCTAGTAATTGAGTTTAAATCAGTCTTAATCTTACTTTAATCATAAAATCAGTTAAGCTTTTGGAAGGAGATCTAAAAATGGAAGGGATCTCATGGACTTTTACTAGCTTATCCATAAGGATAAGCTAGAGCTAGTAGATAAGCTCCATTGAGCCTTTAAGCTTCTGTTTGGCTGAAGTAACTTGTAAGTCTTTCTTTTACTTTCTTTGTCTTTAATTTCTAGTTTAGAATTGCTTAAAAATTGCTTATTAGTATAGATCTGCTTATTTGCTTATTCTAGTAGCTATTTTGTTCTTATTTCTCTATAATTGTGAATTATTAGGTGAAATGCTTTAATCTGTGTTGTGCTTAGTAGCTTAGATCTTTAAATTTCATTTACTTATCTTAAAAAAACCATATAAAAAAACCAATAATATAGATTAAATATTTAGATTATTGTTTTGGCTTATTGAAGCTTACGTTTGCTTATTTAGCTTGTTATTAGTGTTGAATATTGATTTCTAAAAAGTGTTCACTAGTTGTCATTTTCATTAGCTAAATCAATTCTGTCATAAAATGTGATGAGGGTGTGTGGGTTTATGTTAATTGCTCCATCAAAAGTCTATAAGGTTAGTTGTAATTGCTCTTGGGTTAGTTAGAAATATTTTATTTGATTTAAGTTTTGGATCTATAAATTTGCCATGCAAGTTTGAGACGCGCTCGTGATGATTTTGTGGCTTATGGAAATCTGTCTCAGCACCGAGGGATTTGTACCTTTGATTTCATTGTGAAAATTTTGAACCATGCCATACAAGGCTTGGTTATTAATATTGTTTGCTGTTTTTGCCACTCATTAGCAGTGTTAAGTGCAGGTTTAACCTCATTAGGGTCAGCTGATTTGAGCTTGGCTCGCGCACATTTGCCAGCTCTCGCACAGTGGTAACTTACCATGCTTTATTAAGCTTTTTTTTTTGCTAGTTCCCCCTCACATTCTAGGCCATACTAGTAAACTCTAGGTTATAGGATTTTTAAGTTCAAGTTGATTATAGATTAGGTTTAGCTTAATATAGTTTAGCTTTTCATTTTGCATTTCTTAGCTCATTATCTAGATTAAATCTGCTGTCAAAAGTTATAAAAAACCTAAAAAAGCCAAAAACAGTAGTATTAGCTTAGTGATTTAAATTTTTGATTTCCTAGCTTATAGTATAGGTTTTTATGATTGAGTCATATAGTTTAAGTTTCATTAGTCAAGTTTTTAAAAGGGTAGCTTATGTCTCAACTTATTGAGCTTTTTAGCTTAATTAAATTTTGAGTTCTTATTGCTTTTTCCTGAGTTTACAAATTTAATCATTAGATTCAGTTAGCATTAGTTGTTAGAAGGGATTCTAGCTTGTTAGAATTCGTTAATAGACCTTTTAAGGATTCTAAAACAGTTTATAGTTTGAAATTTGAGCTTAATTTGAGCTTTTTGCAAGCTGTTAAGGTGTCAACAAGCAAAAACAAGCTCAAACCCCTTACTTAGTGCTTATTTTTCATTTTCAGACCAAAAGTGAAGTTTTAAAGTTGCTTAAAATTTTGTCATCTTTAAGTTCTAGCTTTTAGTTTTAGTTAAAAGAGAAAAAATAAAAAAATAGCAAAAAGGGGTTGCCAGACCTCGAACCCAAGACCTCTCTCTTATAAACCATACGTGTTATACCATTCTTGCTACAAATAGTCATCGTCAACTCCTTTTTTGTTTTAATCTTATAATAGATATTCTGTTCCTTTTTCCTTATAAAGTAGTAGCTGTTTGATTTATTTATCCCCAGCTTTTAGATAAGCGGGATCTTGGTTCTATTTTTCTATTTCTTTGTTACAGTTTGCATTTTCCTGATTTTTTGGTAAATTTTTCATAAAGTAGGATTATTTTTTATCTTTTTCGAAAGTTTTTAATATTAGATAAATTCATAAAAAATAGAATAAAGTTTTTAAAATTAAAAACAATAGTAACTGAAGTTTTTAGTTTTATAAAAAGTACTTGTAGGTTTACATTCAGAAAAATCATTTTCAACTCTTCTAAATTTTTATTTTCATTTTTAAGCTTTTAATTTTAATTTTAAAAATAGGATTTTAATTTTAAAAATAGTTAAAAATAGTTTTCTGAGTTTTTATGTTATTTTAGACTTTTATAAGTTTAAAAATCATTTTTTAAATTTTTTAGGACTTTATTTGCTTTTTTTTAGGATTTTAAATAGATTTAAAATAGTTATTTAATCATAATATATTCAATAATTAATCAAAAAAATATTTTTCTTTTTCCTAAAATTTTCTTTTGTCCTATTTTAGGTTTAGAAATTTATTTTGCAATTTTAAAGTTTAAATTTTGTCTTTATTTGCTTAATTGTCGCGTTTTATTTGTTACCCGTTAATTATCTAAAGTTTAATGCTTTTAATTGTTCATTTTAATTGTTGATTTATGTAGTTGTTATAGATAATCAAAAAATAATTCTTTTCTTCATTCAAACGCATAATCTGAGCTAAAACGTGGTTTCAATTTTACAAGTCGTTGGGGAAACGACCCGGGTGATCACACTTCCTGGTTAAATATACGTATTATATATTATATATATCTTTTAGAGTGAGCTTTTCTTAAGGGAGACTTTAGGAAAGTTCTTAATTGCTCTTTTGGAAATATTATCATATATTTTATTGTGTATCAGATAACACGAGGCTTAGAAGCATGTTGGATGTCGAGAGTCAGAGAGTTGACCGACTTCAGCGTGGTTTGTCGCGTGCCCAGAGAGAGTTGAGGCAGATGCGCCATTTTCGATTCTATGATCGAGTGAGACTTGGTAGACTTGAGGCATGTGCTAGGAGGCACTTAGTTTATCGTCATTAGATTTGTTTTGACAGTATTTGAGTATCGACCAGTAGCATTTGATAGTGGTGGTAGTAGTGTTAGAGATTGTAGACCCTACCATATAACTCGTGATGTATTCGGCTATATTCGATGATTATAAAATCTATCTTCCTATTTTCTATGTTAAGATGTTATTTATTTAATGTCATTTTCCTTATCTTTGACGTAATATGTTATTATTTTCTTGATCATGGCTTTGTTGTATATTTATGTTCACCTCGAATTCTCGTTATTAAAAAGATTTTAAAATGGATCATTCAACGATAAAGAAAATTTTAATCTCATCTAGGAATGCACGCGCGGGCGCTAGTGTGCTTAATTACACAACATTTTTTTATTAAAACCGGACTTAAAATGACCAAAAAAACGTATCAAAAATACATTGTATTTTGTATGTTTTGCATGTTTGTTACGAGTGCAGGTAACGGGAAATTCTAAGAATAGGACAAAATCGGAAGCACAAAAAACAAAAACCGAGCACGGAGAACGGAAAAGAGCGTGAAGCAAAAGTCAATATAATGCCAAATCAAAAAAGTCAAGTCAACAAAAGTCAAATGTCCAAAGTCAACAAAAGTCAAATAAATGTCAAAGTCAACCAAATGTCAACCCCCGACAAGAAGTCAAAAGTCAAAAAGCAGAGCCGATATCGAAGATAATTGTTAAATGGGCCACCGTACCCATCTAATGAGGCAGGGGGGACAGCCCATTTAAAAATTATGAAGACTTTTCAAAGATTAAGCTTATAAAAAAAGGCTAATACATCTTTTCTATAACTCGGCCCATGTCTAAAAGCCCAAACCCCCTTATAACAAACCTGTTATCCCATCAATCTTTAACCTTTACACCGTTAGTCCTCTAAGGACTAACTGTGCAAACATTTACCAACTTGAAGGGCTTAAATTGCCAATCTATAAGGACTATGATTGAAATTATACCATATAAACTCAGGGACCATTCTTGCCATTCTCCCTAACTTTTAAAAATGGCGCCAGTACTGTTCATTATCTCACACACACGATTTGTGTGCCTGTCCCCTGCAACATACAAACAAAAGTTCCTCACTCCACAACAAAACATCACCATCCTTCATAACCCACCACACAAACAGCCAAAATCCACCTTGGCAATCCTATAATCCCCTATTCGACAAGGGAACAGGACAAAAGATCAAGGGTTGAGATCATAGGACTTGGGCACTACTCAAAATTGATGGCTATGATTGATTGAAGACTTGCCTCACACAACAAGCACACCCTTGAGCTGTCTCACAAAGAAAGCACACATCCTAGAACCTTCTTAGCTTTTATATAAATAGGACTCATTGTAAGCCCTTGGGCATGTAGTTTTTAACCTAGTTTTGTTTTTCAGCTTATTTTTAAGTCATTTAAATTATTGTCTTTCAATTTCTAAGTCTTGTAACTTGTTTTTACTATTAATGAAAGTTTGAAGTTTTTAAGTAAAATTTTGAATTCCTGTTTTTCTTATTGTTAAAAGCCTTTCATAAGCTACTTTAAGTTGTGTATTTACTCTCATCGCGCATCGTCTTCAATCTGTTTTCATTTAACTAATTAAGTACTTACAGAAAAGTTTACAAAAAACCAAAAAATCCACTCCTAAATTACCACAGCTTAATGGATGATAGCCAAACTTGGCAAGGGCATCTATGGACAGTAGAGCTTGTAGATTAGCTTATTTATAAGCTTGTTTGCCCTGTTTAAACAAGGGCATTTGTAAGTTTTTATTTCTTAAATTTTAGCTTATTTACTATAGCATTGCTTATTTACTGCTTATTATTGCTTATTTATGCTGTTCAGTGCTAAAAATGCTTGGGTTCTAGTTTAAATATGATTTGTGCAAAATTTGAGTTAAGACTGTTAGTTTTAAGTTAAAACTGTTTGATTAAGTGTAGCATATTTAAGTGCTTATCATTGGTTGAAATCTGTTTATAAGTGTTTAATATTGTTTATTATTAATATGTTATTTTTAAACCTTTAGCTTAAATCGCCTTAATCTAGTTTAAATTGGTTTTTAATACTTAAAGGGGTGTTTGGCACAAGGGCCAAAATGGGTCAATTCTGTGTCATAAATGGTTTGGGTCACTAAGACAGTTTTTAACTAGCTTACTTAAGTAGAGTTAATCTATTGTGAAAGGTTGTCAAGGTTTGAAATTCATTTTTAAGGTTTTAATAAGTAATGGTTTTAATCTGTGGTTTCATAGTTATGTGATTCAACTTATTAGCTTAAGATTTGATCAAGTGGTTGTTGTTAGTAGTTTCATACTTGTTTTTTAGTGTTATATGCAGTATTGTAAGCTAGTGTTAATGTGCATTTTCCATTTGTCTCCCTAGTCTAAATCTGTCAATTTCTTTTAACTCTTAAAAAGTCAGTTTTTGATTTTCAATTTTAGATAAGTTAAAAGCATTTTTAATCTCTGATTTTCCAAACATAAGCTTATTGGATAGTAGGCTTGATCTGTTTTAACTTAGTTTGCAATTCAGCTTTGTTTTACTAGCTTAAAATTAAGGCTGAAAAAGCCACTTTTGTCTTTTAAGAAAACAACACTCAGCATACACTGAGTAAAAATAGCTTTTTCATTAAGCTTTTTAAGGGCTTATTTGATTTTCAAACTCTATTTTGATTGCTGATTAACTATTTTCATGGGTGAAAATGGGTCAAAAATAAGTTTTGACACTTGAGTCATTTTAGTTTAACTTAAATTTATCCTAAAATCCAGTAGTTAGTAGTTTTTAAGTGTTAAGTTTCAAAATCTTAGTCTATATAACTTGTCATTTGAATCTGTTGATTTAAAGTTGTTCACATTAGCTTATAGGATTAGATCTTCAAAAATGGCATTCTAAGTATGTTTTTGTGTGTTAAAACAAGCTAGAAACAAAGTCCATAGGTCCGCATTTGTTGTTTTTATCTTTGTCCAAATCTGTCAAAAGTTACCAAGTGTTGAAAATTTTGAGAAATTGCTTTTTTATTTGCTTACTGTGGCTTATTCTTTATTTCAAAATGCTTTTTGAAAGATGATACTTGTTCTTTGAGGTTAAATCTCAATCTGTTTGTAGGTTTTAAGATCATAAGGTTCTGTTTGTGAGCTTATTTTTAAGCTCAAAAGTAGGATTTTAGAAAAGTTATAAAACTTTTCTAAGTGTCAAATCTGTGTGAACAAGCTTTTTCATAAGCCCTTTTGAGGGCTTATTTGATTTTCAAACTCCTTTCTAATTGTTGATTTAAGTAGCTTTTTGGCCAAGCTTTTTAATGGTATAAGCCACTAAACCATAATGATCCTTTTTCTAGCTTAAAATAAGCTAAAAAAGTATCCCTAGGGCAGTTTGGTTAACAGGATTGGCCAAAAAGCTTATTTGCTTATTTAAGCTTATTTGATTATTGTTTTTTCTTATTTTAGGACTAGTATAGCTTATTAGGTTAGTTTAAGTCCCTTTTAGCTTATTTCCTTTAAGTTAGAGCTTATTTGAGCTTATTTGCATTCTAGTCTAAAAATTTTAAGTTAAAAAGCTTTCTAGTGAAACTGTTATTCTAGCTTATTTTAATTGCTTATTTTTGTTCAAAAATGCTTATTAGGTGTAATTAAGTATCTGTGTTAGCTTATTTCTCTTTTTTGATTTGCTTATTTGTGCTCAAAATACTTAACAGTTAGCAAAAAAAGTCACTTAGTGTAAAATAGCATTCTGTCAAGCTTTTTAGCTTATTTCTGAGCTTATTTTTAAGTTTCAAAAATTTTATCTTTACAAAAGTTGCTTATTTTTAGCTTAACAAAAAAGTTGTAAAAAAATGGAAAATAAAAACATTTGGGAGTAGGGGAAGTCCCAAGTGAGCAGGGCTCGAACTCGGGACCTCTACCCACTCACCAAACGTTTTAACACCACACACACTCACCACTCGCCCTTGGGTCTTTTTCGGTTTTATCTTGCAAAATTAATTAGTTAACCACATTTTTAGCCCTTTTGCTTATAAGCTGTTTTAGCTTATTTAACAGCTTATTTGATAAGCTGTGTTACCCAGCTTATTTTTCTTAGGATAAACTTTGTTCAAGCCACTTTTGCTAATTTTTTCAGAATTTTTATAATTAGTTTAGTATATTTAATCATTTAATTTTATTAAAATCGTTTTTAATTCATAATAAATTATAAAAAAGTCAAAAAAATCTAATTCTTTTTAAAAAAAAATTCTTTTATCAGATAGAACCTTGGAAAATTATATTTGTTTTCATAGGGTTAAAATTACAAAATTTGATTTTTTTAAAGAACGGGATTGAATCTCGTTTACGTTTTTCGTGTTTTAAGCTTAAATCGCTTTCGTTTTTGTTCTAGTTTTCTTTGTTCTTACATTTTAGTCACTTAGGACTTATAAAAGTCAAAAAGATCATTTTAGGATTAAAATTGGATAACTTAGGGTTTTAGGTCACGTTTTACGATCCCCGATTGCGTTTTTAGTTTAAATTTGTGTTGCCTTCATTGTTTTAGTGTATATTGCATTAATTTTCCCGTAGACTTAGAAAACCAATCAAAATCTTTTTCCATTCAAGCATCAATTATCAAACCGACAAACGACTTTCCATTGCATTCCTTGTTGGGGATAACGACCCGGGAATCATACTTCCGGATTTTCTTCATTGAGATTTTGGCGCCGCTGCCGGGGAGGATTGTAGACGATTGTCGTTGCGTTTGACAATTAGTGCTTTGAAGATCCTTCCGTGTGAAGTTATTTTGCTTATTTTCTCATAAAAAAATACAAAAAGGTTTTTCTTTTATTAGTATATATATAAGATAAAAAAAAGAGAAAAAAAATAAAAAAAATAAAAAAATTGTCCTAAAAAGAAAAAAAATATATCATCAAAATAATGTTCTCAATTGGAACATTATCATAATAAGTTCCCGAACAAAAGATCAAAAACTTACCTTTTGTGTCACTTGCGAGGTACGGTTCACCTTTGAAAGTTAAACAAATTCTAAGAGGGGTATAAGGCGGGTTGTTCCAACGAACTATGACCCTAAAGGAGAAAGATTTTTAATAGCTTTGCGCTTTCCTTCTCCTCCGATCCTTTGTGCGTTTTTCTCTTTAAAGAGCTACCGAGAAGCTTGTTGATTATTAGGTTTAAGTGTCTTATCTCATTGTCCGTTATTAAAATAAATTGTGAATCAATTGTTGAAAAAACCAAAATAAAATAAAATTTAATTTAGTATAAATTTTCTTTTTATATTTTAGTGCATGCGCACTCGTTCTCAATCCCGTAATTCTAACCGTCAACAACAACAAG
>BQNB010189609.1:0-11856 GCA_026074375.1 Tanacetum coccineum | reverse complement strand
TACTGCCACTTCTCGTCTCTTCTGTATGATTGCTAAAAGTCTCGAATTCAGGTAAAGAGTTATCCGAGAAAGAGAAAGAAGTATCGGACTTCTCAAAGAACGACTCACTATTTGTGACGGAGATAGGGACTGAGGAGGGAGACTTGAGCACATGATCAGGAGTAGGGTTGTCATTCAAAGATTCGATGTTAGCAATAAGACGATGGATGTTTAATAATTTCTCACGAAGAATAACGTCTTGGATTTGAAGAATATCTTCTAAGTCAAACTCTTCCTTTTCTTGATCAGCATCATTCACCTCCTCTAGGCCAACAATCTCCCAATTGAGAAGTGATGCTTCAACATACTCGATGTTCTCATAAGAATCGTCATCACTTGAAGTATCATCATCGTTTGAATCGGATAAAATCTCAGAATGATCGCTCAAAGCATCAAAAGTTGAAGTATCTTCACAAACGGGCACATCACATGTATCGTCGGAAATTCCCTCGAACTCACTTGGGATTGAGACAAGGTTCTCAACACTAGGAATAGTGTCAAGATGCTCGTCCCCCATACTTAGAGAGTTATCGGGTTCCTCGATTTGTAAGTTGGGTGTGATTGCTTTAGGCTTGCTATATATAATAGTATAATCATCATCGTCATAGTCGTAGTCGTAGAAAAGAGGACGATTCCAGCTTGGACAATTAATATATTCTGAAAACTTTTCACTAATATTTCGCACATCTTCAAGGAGTTTACTCATCAATTCTTGACTATCTTCTTGATGATATTGCTTGTCTATCAAAGCATCTTTAATATTGCCAAAACTTTCATAAGCTATCAATATAACCTTTGGTGTTACTCCAAAAGGTATACTAGTAAACTTCCTTAAAAAGGTGCAAACGTCCTTCAAAAAGTTGTCTCTAGCTTCTTCATCATCAATCATTGAAACATCCCAATATGGTGTAAAACTTTGAGCTGTCGTCTCCTTCTTTTCTTGTTGGCTTCCTTTAAGACTTTGCAAATCATCCATAAGTTTAAGAAGCAATTCTTGCATAACTCTAGGTTGATTCTGCTCTTCTCTCATAGTTTGCTTAATCTTAAGAAATCTCTCCTCAGCAAGCAATAGAGTCATGCACTTTTCATTAGGAGGTATATGATCATACTCCTTTAAAAAGGCTTGTATAGCTTCCATTAAGTCTTCTCGAGCTTGCAATATTTCTTTATTCGTCTCTTGAGGAGGATAATTGACGGGAAACTGCGGGGGTTGAAATTTGTCAAAATCAAAAGGATTAGAATTATAGAAATCTTGGTTCATTGGTTGACACTGAAAAGTCGCATGAGGACCCCGGCAATTTTCACAAGGAAATTGTTGTGGTTGACTCGGAAAATAATGTAAAGGTCCAAAGTCTTGATTGAAACATGGACCCTGATCAAAGACGGGTGTGTTCCCTGTTTGACAATCGAAACCCGGATGAGAATTCCCTCCACAAAATTCATACGAGTATGTCTCGTATTGGTATTATGGAGATTGGTTTGCAAAATTTGGAGAATCGTTAGAAGAGTACGGAGTTGAAAAATTGATTTGTGTTCCATTTCCAACAGTACAATGAAAACAAACTCCATCATTACAACCGCATTGTTGGCATGTACCCAAAAGACATTGTTGTAAACTTTGCAAATTTTGTAGGATTTCATTAAGGTTCTGATTGTAGCATGGTTCTAGATTAGAAATAATCGGAATTTGCGGTGTACAATTATAACCATAATGAGAACCTTTCCCACAAGACTTACAAGTACATCGTTGACAAAAGATACCGTCTAACGAATCACTACACTCGTAACAACAATTGTGGTTAATATGTGGAGGACTTTGCGAAGAATCTTGATTGACAACGAATGGCTCTTGAGGTTCACTGACAATGTTAGTGTTGTCATTGGATGATTCAGAAGTGTTTAGAATTTTGTTTTCATCATGAATTGTATACCAACCTTCATTTAAACACTTTCGCATAAAAGTACAATGTCAACAATATAAACCATCAACCGGGTCTCCACAAGTTGCACAATTCTGAGGGGGTTTAGGAACAAGAATCTTGTCTTCAAGACTCCCTTTTGAACAACCACAGTTTCTTGTGTACAAAGCTCCACAAGACATGCATTCTTTAATCGAGAAGAGGGAGTTCAAACGATGATCGAGTGATGCCATAAGAATTAAACAATTTAGAGGGTTAAGAAAAGAATTAAATGGATAAGAAGAAAAAGAAGATAATTTTTTATTTTTCGAGAGTTTTATTCACAATCTAATTTTAACGGACAACGAGATAGAAAACTTGAACCAAATAATCAAACTTACTTCACGGTAGCTCTTAAAAATTTTACTTTTTAAGGTGAGCCATATTTCGTAAGTGACACAAATGGTAAGTTTTTAAATCTTTTATTCGAGTTGGGAACTTATTATGGATAATACTTCAATTGAAGGTATTATTTGTTGGTGTTCTTTTACCAACTTTGGTTATTTTATTATTTTTTTTATAGACAATTTTTTTATTTATTATTTTTTTATATGATAATTATACTAAAAGAAAAGAAAAATATTTTTACTTTTTAAATATTTTAATATTTTTTTTTGGTTTTTTAACAAATACAAAACTTTCAAAAACGAAAGGGTATTCAAATGACGATCAACAAACTTCAAACGAGAGAATCTTAATCACAAATCCTCGGCAGCGACGCCAAAAATTGATTCGTTGTAAAATATCAATATTATGACTTAAGCAAATTCCAACTAATCACCTTTAACCAAGGTAAAAAGTTAAAACTTACAAAGATAATATATAATATAATACGTATGTTAACCGGGAAGTATGATTCTCGGGTCGTTATTCCCCAACGATTTGTGAAATTGAAACCACATTTAATGTTCGGACAATGATTTGAATTGGAGACAAAGATTGCTTTGATTATCTACCTCTACAATTTAAAATAAGCAAAATATAACAATTAAGCACGAAAACTAATAACGGGAAATCAAACTTTAACTAAAAACGCAAAACGGTAACCCTAAACGATGGACAAAAAAACCTAAATTTCTAAAAATAAACCTAAAATAAAATTTTCTTTTTAAATGGACACTAATTGACTAAAAAGTAAGTTTAAAGAAAACTAGAACAAAAACGGAGGTGTTTAAAGCTAAAAACGCGAAGAAAACAAGAACCGGGCTCGAAACCCGTTCTTTAAAAAGTGAACTTTCGCAAAAATGACCCTACGAAAGTAATTCTATTTTTCCTAGATAAAAAATGATAAAAGAAAATTTTAGAAAAAAAAATTATTTTTTTGATTATTTTTCTATTTTTTTATGAATTAAAAACAGTTTTAAGGAAATTAAATGATTAAAAATAGTAAACTAATGATAAAATTTTTGGAAAAATACAGAAAAGTGCTTCAAACTATGAATAATGCAGGAAAAATAAGAACTTCAAAAAGTGCTAAACAAATAAGCAGTAAATAAGCAAATAAGACTATATAAGCAAACTAAAAAAAACTATAAGAATTAAAGTATGCATGTCATAACCTGAAAAAGACCCCAAGGCAGTTGGTGTTGTGTGTGGTGTGTGAGGCGTGGGCTATACAAGGGAGAGGTCATGGGTCCGAACCCCATGACTTATCTTTTTGAAAACTATTTTTTTTTAATTTCTTTTTGCATAAGCTAAATAAGGACATGAAAATAAGACTTTTTGCTAACTATGACTTTTTATGAAAATGAGAATTAAGCTAGGAAATAAGCTGAAAAGATGGCAGAATGCCTAAAATAACTAAATAAAACTAAGGCTAAAATGAGGGCTTATTCTAAGACTATTAAGCAAAAGGAAAAGAAAAATAAGTAATGACAGATAAAGGGCAATACCTAATAAGTAAAAGAGAACACAAATAAGCTAAGGAACAGACAGATAAGCAAAAATAGAAGCAAATAAGCAAGGGCTAAAAGCTGGCACAGGGCAGCCTAGGGGACACCTTTTTGGGATTATTTTTAAGCACCTAGAGGAACTCTTATGGCTTAAGGCCTATACTGGCTTAAATACCAGCTTGGTTGCTTTCTAAAACAGCAAAGAAAACAATAATTGGAAAACAAATAAGCAAAGAAACAGACAAAGGAAAGGTGCTGATTGAGTCAGCATTATGCTAACTTTTTTTTTCTTTGA
Source organism: Tanacetum coccineum (assembly GCA_026074375.1). Lineage (NCBI taxonomy): Eukaryota > Viridiplantae > Streptophyta > Magnoliopsida > Asterales > Asteraceae > Tanacetum > Tanacetum coccineum. The sequence continues at coordinate 7,672 of BQNB010189609.1, read as the reverse complement.
ATTTTCCTAAGGACACAAGGGCTAATGCAGCCTTAAAAAATAATCTAGCAAAAGGGCTTAAAAACCTATGATAAGCTAAAACAGATAAAGAAAAGCAGCTAATGAGCTTAAATACTAAAAATCAAAACTCAAAACTAATGGAAGCTTATGTATAAAGGATGTTGAACTTAGGTCTATAAAAACATTAAAAACTAGGACAGATTTTATACTCAAAATGCAAAGACTAATAAACACTTAAGCCTTTTATTCCTACTGCATCTTTAGTCATAAACAACTATGAAAACAGCAAATAATCAAAAGTAAGTCAAATAAGCTAGACTGAAAAACCTACTTACCACAGATTCAACCCATGGTTCTACAAACCTAAATTTTGATATTTAACCATTAAAAACCTTAAATTCCTGACCAATAAACTTAATTTGAACTAGCTAGAACTAACTCAGAAACTAGTAAGCATTTTTAACTTGGTTTGACCCGTTTTGAAACCCTGACCCAAACACCCCTTTAGGAATTCTAAAACAAAATTTAAGCTAAAATGGACAGATTTAAGCTAAGGTTCTTAAAGACAAATGGCAAATAATCAATAATAAGCACTTTTAAACAAATTTTAACCAGAGAAAAGCACTTAAAAATAAGCAAAGTTGAATAAGCAGTTTATGAGCAAAAAGAGACACTTTAAAGCACAACTAAAACAAATGACAATTAAGCACTAGAATAACATAACCAAGCAATAATCATGATAAACAAGCAACAATAAGCAGAGATAAGCTAAGCAACAAGGAAATAAGCAGATTGAAAAGTTAAGACAATATTAAAGCTAACAATAGTAAGAGTAAATTGTACCTAGGATCTCAGCTAAACAGAGATCAAATGCTCAAAATAGAGCTTATTTCTACAAGCTCTGGCTTGTGATAAACAAGCCTGTATAGTCCAATAAGCCCGTCCAAAATTGGCTTATCATCCATATTTAGCAATCCAATAATAAGCAAAGGAATAAGACTTTTTAAGTGAATTAAATAGCTTTTAGTAGCTTATGAGTTAACTTGAGCTTATGAAACAGTGAATAAGAGCTTTTGAAACATAATTGCTTAATAGGTAAAACAGAATTTGAAATGGTGACACAAGAAAACTTTAATTTTTATTGAATTAAAAACTGATTACAATATGAAAATGAGATTACATTAACTGAAACAGAAATGAAACATTAAATTGAAGAGTACATAAGCTAAATTTAAAAGCTAACCTAAAGCTACTCTAAGCTAATCCTACTCCTAGATAGATTCATTTATGTGAGCTACTCTTCTATTTATACTGATGTAGAGAACCTGCTAGCATCACAGGACGCTCCTCCCTCATCTAATCTCCACCCTTGGTTTCTAACTACCTTCAATCGATTGATCTAAGCTGTCCACGTATCATAACCAATCAAAGAGCTCAGGTTCGCCAACATGGCATTCCTTGGTGTCAGACGTGGCAGGGTTTTCTTCTAGAAGAGGTTATTTCTATTTAAGTGAAGGTTAATTTGTGCAAGGTAAGAATGGGAGGGGGACAGTGAATAGTAAACCAATTTTCCCGCCCCCCAATTCTCTTATTAACTTAGTTTGACCCGGTTTTGATACAAGTTGACTTGGGCTAATTTAAACTTGAAAAGAATTAGGCCTGGATAAGGATTTAGGATTTGGGCTAAGTTAATGGATAAAAAGGGTTAAGGGTTAAATGATTATAAGAGTTAACGACCGTTAGTCCTTTATTAATAAAGGGCTAACAATGTTATGGTTTTTGGGACTTTTGATGAAATATATTTAACAATAAGGCTCTTTTGGGTATTTTGTTGGTTTTGTCCTTTTGTGTGTTGACCATGGTTTGACCATGAGCTTTTGTAGACCTTTAATAGCATTCTCCCGGCTTTTGCACACTCAATTCCGTTCTTGTGTCCGTGTTTGTCCGATTTTGACCGTTTTCTTGAGATTTTTGCAATATCCGTACCTACACAATCACAAAGACAAAACAAGCAATATACAAGCATTTAAGGCACAAATTTGTCATTTTAGGGCTTATTTTGATATAAAACGAATATGTGTTTTCACACATATCAACTACCCTCGATTCACCAAAGCTATCATTCACCACTTCCTCATACAAGAAAAGTCACTTTCCTAGAGAAACAAAATTGGAATGCACACCTCCAAAGATGGCTATTTGATTAATTCCTTAAGATTTGTCTCTACAAAAGAATCAACTCAGATCTATGGAGCTATTCTTCCTGAATGTTTGACCAGTCCAGCGATGAAGGAAAGTAAAGCGTACAAGACTTATCTAGGCTATACTACAGGTGTTGTACCTCCTAAGATGGCTCGAAAATTTAAGAAAGCTTCTCCATCTAAGAAAGACAGTGATCTAGTCCCTGTAGATGAAGAACCTGTCCAGAAAGGCAAACGAGTTAAGAGACATGCCAAGAAATCTACAACTAAGCCAGCAGCAGGTGTCGTCATCAGAGAGGCTCCTATGGAAACAAAGTCTAAAAGTAAGGAAAAGGAAAACGTGGATGTTACTCGTGGGAAAGGAATTGAATTGCTATCTGAAGTAGCTTTGATAGAAGAATCTTAGATGAAAGAAGTAAGAAAGAAGAGCTTAAGGGACTTTCACAAGACACATCCTAGTGGTTCTGGTACGGTTGCCAATAAACCACCAAGTGTTGATAAGATCACACCTACTGTCACAAGTGAAGGAACTGGTAATAAGCCAGGGGTTCCCGATGTAACAGAAGATTACTCTACTAAGAGTGAATCTGAGTCTTGGGGAAATGAGGATGATGACAGCAACAATCATCAAGATTCAAGTAATGAAGACAGTGAGCAAGAGAATAAAAGTGAAGAGCAAGTATCTGATTCGAAGCAAGAAGAAGAATCTGAAGATGATGATCAAGAAGAGGATGAGTTTGTTCATACTCCCTCTCCCACTGATGATAAAGATGATGATAATCTGGAATCAAAAAGTGATGATGTGAATAAAAGTGATGAAGAAAGTGATGATGTGTTATAGGCGATAAAGAAATTGTTCAAGGTGAGGGCTGATGCTGAAATGATTGACGCTCAACAGGGGAATGAAAATTTAGGGACTACTCAAGAACAAGTTGTTGAAGATTCTCATGTGACAATTTCTACTGTTACGAAGAAGACTGAAGTTCCTATTACTAGTTCTTCTCGTTTATCTGACTTGGCATCCAAATTCCTAAATTTTTCAAATATTCCTCATACTGATGCAGAAATTGTTTCTCCACTAGATGTTCATGTCCACCATGAAGTCCCAAGAACTCAGGCACCCACTCTTCTTACAATACCGGTTTATGTTATCACTGAATCATCACCTGTACTCACAAACATTCCTCAATCATCACAAACCTTTACTCCTCTACCAATACTGACAACACCCACTCCACCACCGACAATTGAAACTACAAATTCTCTATCAACACTTCCTGACTTCGCGTCAGTCTTTTGATTCAACGATAGAATAACAGCATTGGAAAAAGAAGTTGTTGAACTTAAAAAGGACACTCTACACACTCAAGTGACAACTTTAGTTGATGAACATCTAGACACACGGTTGGGAAAAACCAGAGAATAATTCATGAACTTCCTTTCGAAATCACTCACGGCTAGAATCAAAGAGCAAGTAAAAGATCAACTACCTCAGATTTTACCTAAGGAAGTGTCTAACTTTGCTCCACCTGTGATCAAAGCATTGATTAAAGAATCACGTGATGAAGTTACTCTAGAAAAGGTGTCTTCTCAACCATATTCTACTTGTGAGGTTGCTTCTACACTTACTGAATTTGATTTAAAGAAGATTCTTCTCAACAAAATGGAGAAAATTGAATCATATCTGGCAGCTCCCGAACACCGAGATTGCTATGATAGTTTGAAAAAATCTTACGATCTTGACAAAGATTTCTTCTTCTCTTATGATGTGTATTCCTTGAAGCGAAGCCGCAAAGACAAAGACAAAGATGAAGACCCTTATGCTGGATCAAACCGAGGGTTAAAGAAGAGAAAGCTAAGTAAAGATGCAGAACCAACCACTGGTCCAAAAAAGAAAGATTCAACGTCTGGCTCTTCCAAAGGCACCAAGTCTCAACCGAAATCTTCTGGAAAGTCTGTTCAATCAAAGGAACCAGTGTTCGAGGTTGCAGACTCATACATGCCACAAGAGCAAGAAGGGAACATGGGTGATAATAAAGATAAACCAAGGAAAGAGACTGCCTCTAGACGTGATTGGTTCAAGAAACCTACTCCTCCTCAAGAATACACTAACCCTGACTGGCATGTTGGCAAGACTACACAGGAAGGACCACCTCAAAAGTGGTTGATGACTCTCGCAGCTTCCACTCCTACTGATAAATCGTTGAAGGACTTTGATGAATTGATGAGAACTCCAATAGACTTCTCTTCATACATCTTGAATGGCCTAAAAATTGAGAATTTAACTCAAGAAATCCTACTTGGACCAGCATTCAGACTACTCAAAGGCACCCGCTCTAATTATGCTAAACTAAAATATGACTTTGAAGAATGCTACAAGGCTCTTTCAGAAAAGCTTGATTGGGAAAATGCTAAAGGCGGTGACTACCCATTTTATATTTCCAAACCCCTTCCTTTGATCATGCATGGAAAACGTCAAAGAGTACAATTTGAATACTTCATCAACAATGATCTCAAGTATATACAACGAGGAGTTTCGACTATGACATACACGACAACAACCACCAAGACAAAGGCCACTTGGTATGATCTACCAGGCACTAAAGACAAGGTTCCAAACATATGGAGTCCTGTTAAAGTTGCTTATGATAAATACGCGTTATGGGGTATCTCACATTAGAGAGAACAACGTAAGTCCTTTTATGCATATGCAAGAGGCATACAATTAAGAGGAGATGTATATTCTACAAAACATATTCTGGCAGTTACTCATGTCAAGGTAATGAGGAAACATGGATACGGGTACTTAGAAGAGATTGTAGTGAGAAGAGCTGATAACGCATTATACAGATTCAAGGAATGTGACTTTCCACGACTTCGGATTAATGATATCGATGATATGTTACTTCTTGTGGTTCAGAATCGGCTCATAAATCTATCAGGGGATGATGTTGCTGACTTCGCAGTAACACTAAGAATGTTCACCAGAAGTTTGGTTATTCAAAAATGAGTCAAAGATCTTCAAATTGGAGTTGAAAGTTATCAAAAACAGATCAACATCACCAAGCCTGATACTACAAGACAAGATCTCAGAAAAAGGCACCCATACACTCCATATAAAGACCCTCAAGGATTCATTTATGTTGATGAATTCAAGAGGAACAGGTTGATGCGCTCCGATGAACTGTACAAGTTCAGTGATGGCACGTTAACAAGACTTCTTTCTTCACTTGAAGACATTACAAAGAATATCGACATGGAGTACTTTTTGAAGAGAAGATGGAGCACATTAGAAAAGAAAAGAGCTCATTCCATGATCAAGGACATCAACAAGCTGCTAAAGGAAAGGAGGATGATGAGGAGTTTGGAGAAATTTATTGGCGGTAGACTTTACGGAACTGACCTCAGACTGCTGCAAAGAACTATATGACTTTGTCATATTGTGTTCATATCTCAAAGGTCATTTCGTATATCATAAACTTGTGAATTTGTATATATGTAATGTAGACTTATGGTGAAAATAAGGTGTGCTCGAGTATAAAATTTTCAAGAATTTCTTAGTAAATTAAAAAATTTTCAAATCATTATACTCAGCACAGTCTTATATACCCTCAAAACTTGAGGGGGGGCATGAAAATGTTCCTTATAGTGATTATGTAACATTTTGCCCCCGAACATTTAATCAATTGATATCCAAAATATCAAGGGATTAACATTTTGGATAAGGAGAGAAAATGTAATTAAACTTAATTTAAATTGTATTGACATGTGATTATAAAATGGACTCAATGCACTCCACACTTAGCATGTACTATGATTACGATGCACATGTTAAGGGGGAGCTTTTAGTGATGATGAAAAATCTCAAAGTGTAAATCTTTTGATATTTATATCAAACACTTTAATTGTACTTTGCAATGATTTTGGTTTCAAGTGTGATGGAATACCCTAAAGACCGACCATGTACTTAAATTTATGGAGTTATAAGGTGGTTAGGCATAGGTATTCAAATCCCATGATCCAACCAGCACCGGAGGGATCTACCCAGGATATCCACTAGTTAGTGTAGAAGTCCTTAGGTATGATACAAAAGGAGAAAAAGTGAGAATAAGGAATAATGCCGAGTGAGATGGAGCTAACACTAGAACAAACCCAATAAGGTGTTAGTTATGAAGTCTCCTTAAGCATTGAAGGGGTTGAAGAATGAAAAATAAATGTAAGGATAAAGGGTGAAAATAAAAAAGCCCTCAATACACTTAGGCAGAAACCGGGTCAATACATAATCTATCGAAAACACTAAGTTGTTGTCTGACATTGAAGATAGTCATGGACCCAGTGACGCTATGTACAACCCTCCCTAGCCACTCAAGGTCTCTCAACAGACTCTTGTTACATTTCTCACAGAGATTACATGCATTTCTATCAACTTTCTCACTTCAAGTTAGTTGGTATTGAAAAGGTGGCAGTCTGCTCCAGCCTCCGATCACTAAAAACAAAGTGCACTATTGAGTCTAAAGCCAAAAGAGATCATCCATAAATCTCGTTAGGACACTTGTCAAATCATGCTTGCTATGTCACATAATGTGAATAACAAGCTAACATATTAAGAGTCCTACGCATTATCCTTGTGATTTTGCCAGAACATCTGATTGATTTCATTCACTATGAAGATGGAAATCCTGCTTGAGTCAACACCAAACAAGCTCATGGTAGGTGACTTGTGCGATTCTTATGAATCAAACTTATGACAACTAGAAAGCAACAACGGTGCGATTCTATATGAATCAAACTTGTTCCAGATATAAATTGACGATTGATGATGAACTTTTGAAATGATTAACACTCTCGATGTGTCACAAAACCACTTTAGCAAGTGACACATCGATTGATTTTTCAAATAAATTTTTATTTCAATTGGTGAGATAGTAACTCGCTGATTCACTCTTATCGTGCTGTCTGCTTTGAGACGTTCCGATAATAAGAACATGTTGAGTTTAATGAATCTAATACATATGTGTTTGATAGATTCAATACTACAAGCTGGAAATCCTGTCAAGGAGATTCTTCTTAAATTGAATCTACCTGATCACAGGTCGATCCTCACGGATTTGAAGGTTACTCCAACCAAGCACAGGCGAATGACAAAGCCATATTTGTCCCCCCAATTTATTGCTAACTGTTTTATTTCAGGAATATTTAAAGATGGTGATAGAAGTACCTGATTCCAGCTGACTCACAAGATTCATAGTCACATGCTCATACTCAACCGAAAAATATAAAGACATCATGAAAGCTCAAGTACATGCTTCAATACTTCTGCTATTTTGATACCATACCTCCTTCTTGAAGCGACAAAGTGTTAAAGTTAAAGAAATTCAAGAAAGATGCATTATTAAAGCTTTTCAAGATTATCAAATCAAAAAAGGTATGAGCATGTCGGTCCAGAAGTCACAAGTTTACGAGTTGGCAAA
>BQNB010189608.1:0-11856 GCA_026074375.1 Tanacetum coccineum | reverse complement strand
CAAAGACATTGTCTACCTAAAATAAATTTGTGATATGATTATGGCAACCCTCTTCATAAACGAATCTAAAATATGGATCCTAGCCTTAATTTAAAATTGGATAATTAATTACGGAATATTCATGCTAATTAAAACTATTTTATCTTATAGATGTCTTCTAAAAATGGTGTCAACCCTCCCGCTCCTAATCCCTCAACCAACTCCAACTTCACACTACTCTTAGTCTTGGGAGGGAAAGACTCACCGGTCCAAATTATATGGACTGGATGCGAAACCTTAGGTTCACCCTAAGGTACGAGAACAAATAGTATGTTCTCGATGAGCAAATTCCCACAATCAATGATGATTCCACCCAAGAAGAGATTGAAGCTCACCAAAAGCACTATGATGATGCAAACAAAGTGTCTTGCATAATGGCATCTTCCATGAGCCCTGAACTGCAAAAGACTTTTGAGAACACTTGGGCTTATGAGATGAACCAACAGCCCAAATAAATGTTTCAGGCAAAGGAAAGAAAGGAACACCTTGATGTTGTGAAATCTCTCATGGCTTGCAAACCAAAACCTGGAGCCTCTATTTGTGCTTTCGTCTTAGAGATGAAAGTGTACTTTGACATGTTGGAATCTCTAAACATAGTGTTCGATACTGAGCTTTCTATCAACATAATCCTATCAGGTCTGCCAGCCAACTGATTACAATCAATTTGTGCTCTCGTATCAAATGAACGGGAAAAAGACCTCAATAATGGAACTTCATAGCTTATTGCAAACCGCTGAGCAAGGGATCAAGAAAAGTGATATTCCCTCTACTTCAGCAGCTCCTGTGTTGACTGTTGGTCATAATGCAAAGAAAAGAAAGACTTCTCATTCCAACTGGAAGGGAAAGGCCACACAAGGAAAGTCTGATCGTAGGTCTAAGAGAAAGGTTAAATCTGAGATTGCATCTATAAGTGATCCAAAGGAAGCAATGTGCTTCTACTGCAACACAAAGGGGCATTGGAAGCGTAGCTGCCCAAAGTACCTGAAGGACCTTAAAGACGAAAAGGTCAAAAAGGATGTTCACTCAGGTATGTATATGATCGAACTCTACAATACTACAACTTCAGATTCGTGGGTCCTGGATATAGGGTGTGGTACTCACATTAGCGCTGTTTTATAGGGTCTAAAGGAAAGTAGGAGGTTGAAGCATGGAGAGCTCAACTTAATTATGGGAAACAAGAAAATCACACATGTGACAAGGATTAGAAAGTTCGAGCTTATGCTGAAGTCTGGAATTAGTATAAATTTAAATAATTGTTGATATTCATCATAAATGACAAGAAACATTATATCATTTCATGCTTTGTTTAAGGATGGTTATCAATTTTCATTTGATAATAAGAATAGAGATATTTCGGTTTATTCAAATAGTTGTTTTATGTTTAAAGCTTCTCCTTGCAAAGGCATATATGAAACTGTTGAATGTATTAGTAATGATGGCAATATGATTTTAAATGTTGGTTCGTCTAATGAGCTTGATAAATTAAAATTATGGCACTCTCGTCTTGGGTACGTACACAAGAAACGCATCGCCTAAGTCCAAAAGGATGGAGTGTTGGAATCATTTGACTTCAAATCGGATGATGTATGCGAGTCTTGCTTATTGGGCAAGATGACTAAATTACCATTCACAGGAACGTGTGAAAAAGGTAAAGGACTATTAGACTTAGTACACACGGATATGTGTGGACCATTCTGATCAGAGAACCCTGTTAGACATGGTTCGATCTATAATGTGTCGAGCAACACTTCCAATAAGCTTCTGGGGTTACGCATTAAATACAACCGCCCATATCTTAAATCTTATACACACTAAGAAGGTCTCGAAGACACCTTTTGAGATATGGAAGGGAAAACGTCCTTCTCTTTGGCACATCAAAATCTAGGGTTATGAGGTTTTTATAAGACGAGAAGCTCAAGACAAACTAGAAGCCAGATATGAAAAGTATCTTTTCATCGGTTATCCGGAAGAGTCATTTGGATATTTGTTTTACAAACCCAAGGATAATGTGGTGTTTGTAGCTCGAAGAGGAGTGTTCCTTGAGAGAGAAATGATATCTAAAGAGGACAGTAGGAGTAAAATAGACCTTGAAGAAATTCAAGAGTCTGCCGATGAAGAACCTATAATAAACACTGACACTCAACAAGAGGTGGTGACACCTGTTGAACCTGATGATATATCCTTACCCATTCGCAGAACAAGTAGTAGAGTAAGCAAGCCTTCTCAGGATCCTCAGTTCTACTATGGTTTCCATATTGAAGAGGACAAGATTAGTGATAGTACACTAACTGAATTAAATGAGCCTGCTAACTACAAGGAAGCGATGGCAAGCCCTGAGGCTGCTAAGTGGAAGGAAGCTATGAAAAGCGAGATTCAGTCTATGTATGACAACCAAGTTTGGAATTTGGTTGACACTACACCCGGTCTTAAGACGGTGGGATGTAAGTGGATCTTCAAGAAGAAGACAAACATGGATGGGAAAGTACACACTTATAAAGCTAGGTTGGTTGCGAAGGGTTATACTCAAACCCACAGGATTGATTATGAGGAAACCTTCTCACCAGTAGCTAAAATAAAGTCAATTAGGATAATGCTTGCCATAGCTGCATTTCATGATTATGAAATATGGCAGATGGATGTCAAGACCGCTTTCCTTAACAGAAAACTGACAGAGGATGTGTTTATGGCACAACCAGAAGGTTTTGAAAATGAAAAGTATCCTAAAAGAGTGTGCAAGCTTCAAAAGGCCATTTATGGACTTAAACAGGCTTCTCGTAGCTGGAATCTCTGCTTCCATGAGAAAGTCACACAGTTTGGATTTTCTAGAAGCGAAGATGAGTCCTGTGTATATGTCAAAGTCAGTGGGAGTGTTGTAGTCTTCCTGGTATTATATGTGGATGATATACTACTCATAGGAAACGATATCCCAACGTTACAAAGTGTAAAAGACTGGTTGGGGAGATGTTTCGCTATGAAAGATTTGGGAGATGCAACATATATTCTTGGTATAAAGATTTACAGAGATAGGACAAAACGTCTTATAGGACTTAGTCAGGACACGTACTTAGATAAAATTTTGAAAAGATTCAGAATGGAGAATTCTAAGAAAGGGAATCTACCCTTACATCATGGCATAAAGATTAGTAAGGATCTATGTCCGAAAACAGATGATGAACTGGACAAAATGAGTCGAGTCCCATATGCTTCGGCTATAGGATCGATCATGTATGCCATGACGTGTACAAGGCCTGATGTCTCATTTGCTTTGAGCATGGTGAGTCGACATCAGCAGAATCCTGGCGAAGGTCATTGGACAGCTGTAAAGAATATTCTTAGGTATTTAAGAAATACTAAAGACAGGTTCTTGGTTTATGGTGGAGAAAAAGAACTCAGAGTGACTGGTTATTGTGATGCTGGTTGGCAAACAGATAAAGATGATAGTCGGTCACAGTCTGGTTGGGTATTCTTACTGAATGGGGGAGCGGTGACATGGAAAAGTTCAAAGCAAGATACAGTGGCAGACTCCACATGCGAGTCCAGGTATATTGCAGCTTGTGAGGCTTTAAAGGAGATATAATATTAATTAGAATTAACATTATGTGTATAATTAATTGGTTTATTAATTTATTAATAGTTGGTAAATTAATTAGAAGCTAATTATAAAGAAGCATATTGAAAGAAAATATCATTTTGTTCGAAGCAAAGTAGAAGAAGGACACGTGATTGTGAAGGACATACAATCAGAGGATAATCCAGCTGATCCATTCACAAAGGCATTGGCTAAGTCCAAACACGATGAACATGCTTGGAGCATAGGATTGAAAGATAAAATAAAGTTTTAGTTGTTAGTTTGAATTCGAAACATTATAAACAATGATTGATATTGTAATAGATTTGGTGATTAAATAATGGAGATTTATTTATATGAAAGTGTTCTACCATTTACTATTAATTGTCATTGTGTTTCATTTTTGCATGTTTAGAAACCACTTCCTGAGTACTTAGTTTACTCAATCCTCCTCAGTCGTTCATGCTATAAGGAAGTAATTACTGATTTAAGACTGTCATGAAGTGTTAGTTGATTGTCTATAGAGATTAGACATAGCATGGAGAATGCTGCAACACTCATGAGTACTTAATGGGAATTAAGTATAGGAAAACCCGCACTTAGAGAGATTACTTCATGGATTAAAATCACAAGTAATTCTAAGATGATAATGTGTTCTATTCTTAAAATGGAGATACATCGAGATACTAGTTTTTCAAGTCTGTTATACTTTAGTTTGTTCAAACGCTGCGCGTAAATGCCAGTTATAAAGGATACGCTAAGTAGGACATGATTTGTTAACTAGTTCTATGTATTCAAAGTTTATTTGTTCCTTTCGCCTAAAAAGGAAAGTGATATCAATAGGCCCCTCGATGATTAAATGTTGACTTAAATGTGTTAGGCCTAGCCAGGACTAAATTGATGTGTTCAATTCAGTAGTCTCATATAGTCAAATAATCAGAAATCGAGAAACATAATATTAAACCTAGAGATTGATTAAAATCTATGTCTCAGGGTTCATACGATATCAGTAGAACAAAGGAATAGTTGATCGCTTATCTAAGGGCTGACTCTGAGACATGATTTAGAGTTTAGCAGTTGCATTGGATGGAACTCTCTGCTTAGTTGATGAGGATAGAGTTAGACCAATTATAGTTGATGACTTGTAAAAGTGGGAGACTGTTGGATTCAGTGTCCAAGTTCATAACTAATTGGTAAGACTATCGTCAAAAGTAGAGTCCTTTTTTGGTTGCCCTCAATGAACTATAAAGAGAAATAATAAGTAACAAGCCTTGGGATGGTTTTTTGGGATGTCCCACATCGCCCAAAAGAGTAAACCCAAACCCCTTCTTTTGGATATAAATAGAGGGGTATGCCAAGGTCTTCATTGCTCATTCCATCTTTCTTATTCCTACTCCTTGTAAGAGTCTTTCGTGTAACGGGGCCTTAGGAATTCGAATTTGAATTCTTTTCTCTTTGGTTCGTGGGTGTGAGCTATTAGAGGTACTCTCGTTTGAGTACTTGCCTCCAAATTCAACCAAGGTGGTCGTCGTGTGAGAAATCCGATTTTCTCAAAGGTTAGTATTTTCTTATTTATTTATTTATTTATTTTAAGTTGCTTTTAGTTAATTAGGTTTAGATCCTTTAGGGTTTAGTTCCCTTCTTGCCCTAGATTAATTGTTATTTTTGCTGCGTGTTAATCTAGTTAGGGAATTGAAAACTCATCAGTTACAAGTCTTACTAATCTAGTTAGAATTCTTGCTTGATTTCTATAGATTGATGATATCGTCTGTGCAACTAAGAGAACATGTTACAGATTATGTGCAACTAAGAGAACCTGCTATAGGTCGATTTAGATCAATGGCTACAAGTGCTTAAATGAGTGTTTACAACTTTTGGTAGATTGTTTTAGTTGTGACTTAGCTAAAAGCTTAGACATCGATATGCTACATTTCATTTAGACGTGACAAATTTGACATGTATTCTTATTAATGAAGTTTGTTGGTTGGCTGGAACTTAATATTTCTTAAAGTGCATGATTCATAGTGGTTGTTTCGGATTGACTATTGAACACACTTATAGGGGCTATTTGAGATTGCTTATTGAAACTACTAGTTTCATAGTAGTTTCAATAAGCAATCCCAAACAACCCTTTTCTTTTAATAAAAATAATAAAGATATTTGGTATGTTTGGCAAAACTAGCTGTAAGCTGTAAAACTGTAAGTTATAAAATACAAAGCTGTTAACATGAGCTACAAGCTGTATCTTTTTTTTAATAAAAGTGTGGTAAATTAGTTGTTGAGTGTATTTATAAGATGTAAATGACTTAAAAGGACATATTTAAACAAATTATAATATGGTATGAGGGTATATCAGTAATTTACGTAATTTACAGTTTTAACCGCTCCTAACAATTTTAAAAGCTTCATGAATCAGCTTTTCATTTAGGAGCTACTTGTTTAAAATAAATGCTTGAAGTCGATGCATCCAAACGATGAAAGAGATTATTTTTGTAACAAAAAACTTACAGCTCCTTAAAAAGCTTCAAAAAAGCTCTTGCCAAACAGGCCCATAGACCGGTTTATACCTTGCAACCGGTCTCCATTACTTTTTTAAAGCCGGTTTTTGTGATGAAAACCGGTCTTCATTTTGTTTTATAGACGTGTTTTTATTCTTAAACAGGTCTGGAAACTCAAATGGAGACCGGTTTAGAAATCGGTCTCATTTGATTTTTACATGGAGAGCCCCCCTCATACAGACCATATCAAAAACCGGTCTTGTGTACATGTACAACAGGTCTCGAAAGGCTATTTTGTAGTAGTGGCAAATCAGTTTTAATGACCTTCATTTTAGAAAGAAAAAAACATCTTTCAATCGCAGTGGTAGCAATAGGCAACACTAAAGCCGACTTCAACAATCGATAAACCAAAGGATGAGGTGCATGCTTTTTCTTATCCACCATGTTTTTAGCAAGTTTGACAATATTATCCAAGTTAGCAAAATCATTATCATTAGGCACAATCTAATAATAGACTCCAAGTTCCATAGGGAGGTTTAACATTTTCTTATGTTTATTTTTTATTGTACGTATACTAACTAAATAACACTAGAAACGCATTTTGATGGACCTGCGTATATTTAAGAAATATCGATGTTTAAAAAAAAATTAACACTACATCGAAAAAATTAATGGGGTTTCCGAGAACCCACGAGAACCCCATGGTTCCGTCCCTGGATATCCCGAGACCCACCCCGGTTCCGTCTCACGTAAGCAACACATACATTTTAGGAGCTTAAAAAGCATGCATGGTACAATATAAAAGAAGTATAAAATTCGATCATTAAGGGCTGGTCAAACTATACTTCAAATATGTTTTTATACTTTGAACTTACAATCAATCAAAAGAGGTTAAAACTATAAATCTGAAATCATATTGGTGAAAAATGTAACGATGAGATATGTTTTTGAAACTGTGTATTTTTAAATGAATCGATATTCTTGAACCGATGGAGTAGTTGCTAACCTAGCTAAGATGGAATTTTCAAAGATTATCAAGATCGGTACGTTGGTCTCAAGATTTGAGTAAAACACGAATAGGTTTAAGAAGATAAAACGCAAATTTTACACAAGACCCAAATGACAACTAATAACAATATTCGTACTTTTCAACGTTTATAATTCTTATTATAAATGAACCAAAGAATTACAAGGGATAGTTGTGGAACACTATCTCAATTGAATGACAAATGAAACTTCCTTTTTAAGTGAATCATAGCTTGTTAGCTTGGCTTATGAGTACAAGGTTAGGAGGACTCTATCACTATATTACTTTGTATTATTTTTTTCGTATTTAAAATCTCTGTTCATCTCTTTTACAAACATTATCTTATATAGGTCGGGATTCAAGAGTAACATGTGAGGGTTGTTAAGAAGTGTCACGCATCAATGGAAAAGTACATTTTCCATTAAATGTTTCCCTTCTTAGAAAGGCACCAACCATACTTTAGAGAATAGTGTGACATTGTTCCCACTTTTATATCAACTTCTTGTACTTGTTTGATTTTTTTGCGGTTTCAGAGATAGAGTATTTAGACTCACTAAGACTTTGTCAAATAGTGCCTCTTATGTTGTTTGTATCTCATGTACTTTACCCACTAATACTGCAATCAGTGAGGTAAAGTGTTTCTTCAATTGTTATTTAACGTCCCTCAAGCTTGTTGATGAAAGAGCTTTGTAAAACACACTTACTGAGTAACACACGCACTGATGCTTTAATGAGTAACACACTCACTGATGCATCATAAGGTTTTCAAAGCGGAATCCAGGCAAACTTGAATTACATGAAGAAAACCGGGCGATCAGAAGCTGCAAACTCCACAACCGATCTTAGATCATCCCAATCTCCATTTTCAATTAAGTCGTTCATTTCTAGGTTCGTGGATGGAGCTTGATCAGTGAACCTACTTATTGCGGTCAAGGGGTCCATCCCATTCGTATGATTAAACAGATTCTTGACAGGATCTTGGAAGCTAATGTAACTTTGCATTTCATGATCGGAGTCTTCATTGCAGGTTTTTGAACCTGTATCGACCACATGATTTCGTTTAATTGATAATTCTTTCCAATCTGGTACAATTTTTCTGTTGCTCACATTTCTCTTGAGTATTCTACATAACGTCCAAACTTCATGCATCATGCAATGATCCCAACAAGATATTAGTAAAGATGAAGCTATAGGTCGCTTGTTTGCGTAAGTCTTTACTCGTAAGTAAAGGGCAAGTCCTGTAAGACATCAGCATAGTTTCACAATTTTTACCGAATCCATATATATAATACTACGCAATCTAGCAACAACTTAACTTTCATTGTGTTGTTCCAGAAAAAGAAAAGCAGCAATAGGTTTTCATGTGTTACCAATCATATACAAACATTTGGTATGAGTCCTATGTTGCTATGTCTTGTAAAAGAGTGTTGTTATTTCCTCCTACAATATAGAATACTAGTAATACTATTAAAACTGAAAGTAGGCTGCTATTATATATATATATATATATATATATATATTTATATTATTATATATATATATATATATATGTATATATATATAATATATATGTATATATATATATATATATATGTATATATATATACTTAATTTTTTTTTAGTAAAGAGTTTCCCCGGTTATATATATATATATAAATTTAGCCCATTATGTAAACAAAAAGAGCTTAGCAAAGTCCACGTCCAAAATTAAAGAGCCTAGCAAAGCTCACGTCCAAAATCAATCAATAAATAAAAATATTTAAAAATATACCCTTAAATTATACGACATGTTACGAAAATAACCTTAATCTTTTAGCTATTTGCGGCTTTTTATATAACAAATTTTATTTATCAAATATAGAACGTATATCTACCGATTTATTCAGAAAAAAAAGAAGTGAAAAGATATTCGAATTCCGAACAAAACGAGCCAAATATTGCAATGATTCTGACGTACATATGATTTTATAAAAAATATTAAAGTTTAATATATATTTTTGAAATAAAAAAAACTTTCGAAACACGCCTTAAACTAACTAATAACTTTAAAATAAAACCCGAGGGTCATTAGTTTCATACACACTTTGACATAAAAATACACACTTTGACCTATATTAGCATTGAAAATATTAAGAGGTCTTTTGTATGTATTGTAATTATTGCGTCAATCATTATGTTTTTTTATCTTTTTCACTAAAACTTTTATGTAAACCAATTATAATATTATTATTATTTTTATCATGTAATCATGTTTTACTTTTTAAAATTTTGTTTTCTATTTTACTTGTGTAATAAAAGTAAAATGATAGTATTTCTAACTTCAATATGTAAGTGATATTCGTAAGTTGACTAAATCAATTGGTGTCAACTAAAACTCTTTTTAAGTCAAGGTACAAAATAAGTAAATTATACAAATTACTTTCGAAATTTCTTACGTCGGTAATCCGTTAGAAATCTATTGGTATTCCGTCAGGAACTGTATCTGTAATTAATCCTTTGGTAATTCAGTCATAAACTACTGACGGACTTACTTCCGTCAGTAAATCCGTCATTGTTGCCTTGTTTTTTAGTGTGATAGTTATATGTTTAATGTGTAATAGATATGTTAAATACAACTTATTTTATACTTTTCACATCAAAAACAACTTATTTTAGTGCTTAAAATGTCAAAACAACTTATTCTATTGCTTAAGAGGTCAAAAAAGCTTATTTTGTGGTTCACAATCGATTTCGATAGTCAATTCGGTATAAACGGTTATTTTACCGGATTCGGTACTTGTAACCGTTTACCTTTAGCCTAAAGATTTTTTTAATATGTTTTTGACATATATATTTTTGTACACAATTCTTCTAAAAATACATATAAAAATGAATTTGTATAAATTTTTGTCAAATAAAGAAATATTTAGAGCTTTTAAGTTAAATACATTTGAAAAATTAAAATAATAATCAAGAAAATATTACTTAATAAAAAAACTTTTTTTTATTTGAAATACGAAAGACTGTACTTGAAAATTTTGTTTTACTATATAAAAGGGATTTTTATATTTATATGTTTTAAAAAGTATAACTAGTTACTAAAAACAAACAAAATAAAATACGGAACAATATAGACGCATGGTGTCGTCTAATAAATTGGATAGTGGTTTACAATTTTACATGCATGCAAAACATGAATCAAGGATACAGAGATGGCACGTGGATTAATGTTAATGCGACTGTAATAATAAAAGTGATTAAAACAAGCGAAAATTACCGAAAAACCATATTCAAAAACATTTTTCTTGCAGTGACCCTGACACAAGCAATTTACCAAAACATCCTAGTTGGTCGCGCAAAATGGGGAGTTGAGAACTCGAAGTACACGTGTCGCAATATTATTGAAAGTTACGAATTTAAAAAAAAAAGTTGATCGCGCAACACTAAGGGTGATTAAATTTTTTTATTAAATTTTTTTTTGATAAAATTTTAAAATTAAGGGTTTGGTTTTTATTAGGGTTTAGATAAGTTTTGCAAAATAACGATATAGGCAATCTTTGAGAACGTTTTACGCTATTGATACATTATTTAATTTTTTTTTGTTGGTAGTGTTGTCTTTGATGAGGTCTACAAAGAGAACCAAACTTGTTATGAAAATAATTTAATATGCATAAGATCTGATGTTGCAAAGTGTGTCAGTTGGGGTTATTTAATTTTTTTTTATCAATTCAATTGTATAACGCGATAACTAAAATTTTTAAAGATCAACGATATTCATTAATAGCATTACAACACGAGATTACATGGTCAACCTTATTTAGAGGATTTAAAAAACTTTAAAACAACAACAAACAACTACAAAGATGGTTAGCAAACTGGTGTTAAGCAGTAATCCTTTTACATGTATTTGTAGTTCGTCATCAATTGTCTTTTCTCTTCCATACTCCTTAGCAACTCATCTCTAACACTTTTCAAGTGTACACACTTCTTCATGTCCGCCCCTGTCATGCATCCAAGGGCGTACTTACCATAATCAATTAGTGGGTGATCTTGCAAAACCATCAGATTGTTAATTTTCACCCTACGATCCGTAAACCTATCAGCAAAACGATGCATCAAGGTTAAAATTTGTTCCTCCAAAATAGCTTATTCATCAAGTGCTTCTTGTAGTTTCATAAGGACATGTGACCTAACGTTTTCTAGGTTACTAGCCATGGTAGAAAATGAGAAGATACAATTAATAATTTATGTGAATGAAAAATTAGTTTAAGTATGAGAGTCCCCAAGTTACGTCTTTATATATAAGTTATAATTGAATGACATTTGCAGTGAATTGTCAATCAATGTCAGAAAAAGTTAATGACTTGTCAGATATTGTCATAAATCGCGTGATATTTTTAGTGATAAAAAATAATGTCGTTGAGTTGTCTTATCAGTTGTAGTACAATAATATATTTGTAGTGAACTATCATTCAATGTCTGAAAAAGCGTATGATTTATCAATTCATGTCATAAATCGCGTGATTTTTTAGCCATAAACAACAGTGTCATTGAGTTGTCATATCACTTTGACTAAAGAATAAAAATTTTCATGGACTAATCATTTATGATATCTTGTAAATAAGCTTGTCATTAATTAGTCTTATCTGATTTAGTAAAAAGCAAATGTGGTATGTGCTTAATTACACATACCTTTTACCTTTAAAAACGAGCTTAAATGACCAAAAACGGACTTAAAATGCCAA
>BQNB010189606.1:0-11856 GCA_026074375.1 Tanacetum coccineum | reverse complement strand
CCTTAAGATCAATCTATAATCTAAACCGATTATTAACCCTCTTTGAAAGAGTTCCCATACTTTTTAAGTATTTAATGTGGCAAATGCGGTAATTTAGTTAATTCCTACACTAGAGATAGATGTTAAGCTACCCTAGTACCCTACTAATCCCAAGTTCAACATGGTATGTCTAATATCAAGATTAACAAGATCTAAGCCACCCTTTATACTACCAAAACATAACGATCAATGAAAGGCTATAAGGATATCTAACAGAACCTTAATTGAGCAGGAAATCATAATCATAACAATAGTAGATACATCATTAGGCCAGCACTAGGAGTGCTTAGCCGCTCATGGTAATAGCAATGCAAGAATTAATGAATAAAAACATGGATTGAATCATCATAATTCTTATAGAGGATGAAATGAACGATTAAATACAATAACTATGTAAAGTGACTTCTCCCTTGGACCTTCAGATGAAATGCTTTAAACCTTAGGGGTTTGGTTCACCCTTTAGAACTGTGTGTAGAGTGGTAGAAGTGAGTGATGCTGAATGAGCTAGAGGAGGGCTTTATTTATAGGCTTTGAAATGTTTACAGCGTAACCCTTATGAGATGTTACGCCATAATCTTGCTACGTAAGCTTCCAATCTTCTAGGAATAAAATGATATTATGGCGTAACCTTGTCGCCTATGTTACGCTGTAATGCTGACTTAGATAAATCATCTCTTGTAAATTTGAATGTTGCGGTGTAAATTAGGAGAGGCTTTAGGCCGTAAAGGGTGTGATGACTCATTTCTTAATTGGAGTATGTTATGGCGTAATCCTTCGGTGGTGTTACGTCGTAAACTGCCTCGGACTCTTCACTTTTGTGTATT
The DNA here is from genome assembly GCA_026074375.1 of Tanacetum coccineum. Lineage (NCBI taxonomy): Eukaryota > Viridiplantae > Streptophyta > Magnoliopsida > Asterales > Asteraceae > Tanacetum > Tanacetum coccineum. The sequence goes on along the minus strand of BQNB010189606.1, from coordinate 10,993 downwards.
TCATGTCCAAGTCCCTTGTATTTTACTAAAATGCTCACTTGGTCTCTAAAAACTAGTAATAAACAATTAAGTAACATTTTCACACATTAATAACATAACTACAAGCATTTTTATAGGGAATTTGATATTAAAATGTATTAACTATTTGATGTTATCAAACATCCCCCCGATTGACTTCTACTTGCCCTCAAGTAGAACTGTTTAGAATAATTCATAAAAAGATATCCCCAATTTGACTTGAAGAAATAAATTTATAAGTTACTTATGCTAGAAAACATCAGAGTAGAACACATCATGAAAAGGGGATAAAAACACTCAACTCTCATTACTAATCTAAGTGTTCAATTTCAGGGTAATCACTCAATTGCACAGACATAGTATGTGCTCTATCATAAGCTTGGAAAGTACACAAGTCTCCACCAACTAGAATTAGAGTCTAAATAGTCTCCAAGGCAACATGGATGAAATTTGGTTTATTGGGTGATATAAAAGGGTTAGGATAGATATGGGGTACACTTTTAATGGTTGTTAAGATAAAAACATGAAACAAATAGTCTAAAGTAATCTAATGCTGTCATAACTAGCTACCGTCCATCCATAAGTCCAAGAGTCTAAGTTTAAAACCCTGATCTTCAATAATGGGCTACTTTCTCCATTCTTCATAATTGTTGAGATGGCTTGGTGCAATAATGGGCTACTAGCTCCATTTTTTTGTTAATTCGCACCATCTTTACATCTTTTAGCACATGAGTGGCTTTTAGTTGCACCATATTTTCTTCATTTTCTTTCTTTTTTGAACATGAAAATGCTACATGAGTTTATATCTTTTTATTGTTGCCCCTGCAGCATTTGATATTATACACACATCCCCCCACTTGAGATGAACAACGTCAAAAGTGATGACATAAGGGGGTCTTTATAGATCATAATTGATTGGTCTTCTACGAATGCATAAAGTTTTCGTTCTTATTCCGTCGAACCATAGACTTAAGTAGCAAGAGATTTCAACACAAAGAAAATAAAGACTACAGGGTAGGCTAAGGCGAAATGGTGTAACGAAACATATAGTGTTTAAAAAGGATTGGCTTGACAAGGTGATCTAGGGATATCTTGCACTGGTAGTAAGCGCAACTAGGGTTTTACACAGGGAGGTCGACAAGTCAATGTGACAAGCCAATAAACACACACACATATAGGCTTTTTGGGTGATTTCCTAAAATGTTGCCTTTTTGAACAGTCTATTCTAACTAACCAATTAGGTCTTAACAAGATGTATAGGCCAAGTTCTAAAGTCTACTATACTACCGGCACTCTCATGTATTTGGTGGATTTTATGTATAATAGATGAAAACGGAATATTAGGCTTAATCTCACCAAATTAATTACAGGATAATAATGTGCTCGGCAAAGATTTATTCTAGTTAGTAAGAAAAACATGTCAAAATTTTGAAATTGGCACCATTTTTTAAAGAAAACTAGGAAATCAAAGGCAAATATAGGTCAAGTGGTAATTCTACTCCCATCCCCCACTTGGTTTGCACAATGTCCCTATTGTACAATTAAGGAAATGCAATATTGAAATAAGAGTAGAATTATAACAAAAGACTCCCCTAAGTGTTGCTCTCTTCTCCGAGTGATAATTATAAGAGTTGACTTCTTGCAAAGTGTCTATAGAACAACCTCATTTCCCCTGAAATCACTAGACAACAAAGATCATTAAACATTCATAGATAAATATACACTACAATCTAACTTACTTTCGTAGGAATCATGGTTGCATTTAGCATATACAACAAGCCTTTTAAACTACTTGGTGCCCTAAGTGGACGAGTGAAGTCTTGTGAGGATTTCCAAGGAACTTACCCATAAAGTTCATTTACTTGTACATGGTTTTTGAAAAGGTTTTAAACTTATTTTAGTTTTTTCAAAAAGGGTTTTACGGTGTAACCAATGGATGGGTTACGGCGTAAACATGTGGCTTTTAAAATTTTTAAAATTTTGAACAAAAAGGTTACAGCATAACTAATGCAAGACATTATGCCGTAATGATATCACTTATTAACCTTTGTGGTTACGCCTATACAGAACCTTTCTACCACACGAACATGAGTCAAGGAGACTTTGGATTCCATTCCTTCATAGAGAAAACTTGCCAAATAATGTGAGAAACCAACAAAAACTAACTAATATGCAGAAAATAAAAGATGGGTTGTCTCCTGACAAGCACTTTTGTTTATTGCTGAGTTTTTAAGTTAGACTCAAGATGCTTTACATTTTTGCAAAGTAGAGAGTTTCCGGTGTGGCGTTTATATCTCCCTCGTAATATTTTTTTTAATCTATGCCTATTGACTTTAAAATAGACTCCGTTCTTTCCACACACTTCTACTATTCCATAAGGAAACACCTTGCTAATGGTGTAAGGACCATACCATCTTGATTTTAATTTTCTCGGGAAGAGTTTTAACCTTGAATTAAAAACTAGGAACCTTGTTCCCTTCATGGAACTCCTTATCCATAATCTTTGTATCATGCCATTGCTTTGTTCTTTCTTCGTATGCTCGAGAATGGTCATATGCCTCATTTCGTAATTATGCTAATTTGTTTAATTGTAGGTATCTATGTTTCCCGGCAATATCTAAATCTAGATTTACATTTTTTAAAGCCCAATATGCCTTATGTTCCATCTCCATCAGAAGATGGCACGCTTTTTCATATACAATTCTAAATTGAGTACTTCCGATAGGTGATTTATAAGCAGTTCTAAATGCCCAAAGTGTGTCATCGAGTTTATCAGCCCACTCCTTTCTATTTCTGTTAATAGTTTTTTCTAAAATGCTTTTAATAGCACAGTTAGTGATTTCAGTTTGACCACTTGTTTGTGGATGATGGGGGTAGCAAGTCTATGTGTCACACCGTATTTCTTCAACGTCTTTTCAAGAAGGGAATTGCAGAAATGTGTTTTGCGATCACTTATGAGTGCTTTTGGAACTCCGAATCACGAAAACAATTTCCAAAGGAATTTGACTACCACTCGTGCGTCGTTAGTTGGTAATGCTTCAGCCTCAACCCATTTTGAAACATAATCGGCAGCCACGAGGATGTATTTATTATTTCATAAAGAAGGAAAAGGTCCCATGAAGTCAATGCCCCAAATATCAAATACATCGCTAACGATAATGTTGGTTAAGGGCATTTGGTTACGAGAGGATATGTTACCAGTCCTTTGACATGCGTCACAATAGAGAATGTACCTTGCAGCATCCCTAAAAATGGTTGGCCAAGAAAATCTAGACTCAAATATTTTGCTGGCGGTAATGTCGGCTCTATAATGCCCTCCAGTTGGTATCGTATGACAATGTTCTAGAATTTCCTGTATTTCCTTACCAAATACACGTCTTCGTATGATTTCTTCAGGACATGATTTGAATAGGTATGGATAATCCCATATGTAATGTTTAACATTAGATAGGAATTTCTTTCTTAAATGATATGTCAACCCATGCATAATGATTTTTGAGACTAAGAAATTTGCATAGTCATCATACCAAGGGTCTTCTGCTATTTCCCTTACGTGGACCGCCATAAGATATTCATCGAGGAAGGAGTCCCGAATTGCTTCCTCGTTTAATGTCTCAAGATCTGGGTTCTCTAATCTGTATCGGTGATCAGCAACCAAGTTTTCTGTTCCTTTTTTGTCTTTAATCTTAATGGTAAATTCTTGTAACAACAAAACCTATCTTATAAGCCTTGGCTTTACGTCCTATTTGCTGAACAGGTATTTTAAAGCAGAATGATCAGTATAGATGACAGTTTTGGACATGATTAAGTAAGATCAAAATTTATCAAAAGCATAGACGACTGCCAGAAGTTCCTTTTCAGTAGTAGTGTAGTGTTCTTGAGCATCATTCATAGTCTTACTTATGTAATAGATTGGGCGGAATTTTTTATTGATGTGTTGACCCAAAACTGCGCCTACAGCGTAATCGCTTGCATCACAAATTAATTTGAAATCAAGGTTCCAGTCATGAGCAATGATTACAAGAGCAGATGTTAATTTATTTTTAAGGATATCGAAGGCTTGCATACATTCATTTGAAAAAATAAATTTAGCATCCTTAATTAACAATCGGGCCATAGGTCGAGCAATCTTGGAAAAAATCCTTGATGAATCTCTGATAAAATCCTGCATGTCCCAAAAAGCTTCTAACTCCTTTTACGTTGGTTGGGTATGGGAGTTTGGCAATAACTTCAACCTTTGCACGGTCTACCTGAATGACAGATTTAGATATCTTATGTCCTAGGATGATTCATTCTTTTACCATGAAATGGCATTTTTCCCAATTTAACTCTAAATTTGTTTCTTCACACATTGATAACATTTTAGATAGATTAGTAAGGGAAGAGTCGAACGAGTTTCCAAAAACAGAAAAATCATCCATGAAGACTTCCATTAAGTCTTTGCACATATCATGAAATATTGCCATCATGCATCTTTGAAATGTGGTCGGGGCATTGCATTGCCCGAAGGGCATTCTTCTATAAGCAAATGTTCTGTATGGGCATGTAAAAGTGTTTTTTTTCTTGATCTTCTGGTGCTAAAGGAATTTGGAAGTATCCAGAGAATCCATCTAGGAAGCAGTAATACTCATTTTTAGAGAGCCTTTCTAACATTTAATCGATGAATGGTAACGGGAAATGATCCTTCTGAGTTGCGTCATTGAGTTTTCTATAATTAATGCATACCCTCTATCTGGTAACTATTCTGGTTGGAACCAGCTTGTTATTTTCGTTTGTTATTACAGTTAACCCCCCCCCCCCTCTTTAGGAACTACATGAATAGGGATAACCCAAGGACTATATGAAATGGTGTAAATTAGTCCGCTATCGAGTAGCTTGACTATCTCAGCTTTTACCACATCTTGAACTTTAGGGTTGAGTCTCCACTAGGGTTGCACAACTAGTTTAAAATTATCTTCCATTAGAATTTTATGAGTACAAAATGAAGGGCTGATGCCTTTGATATCAGCAACTTTCCATGCTAACGCGGCCTTATGTTACGTAAAACCTTCAAGAGTGACTCTTTTTCTTAGGAATTTAATAAAGAGCAGATGATAACTAGGAATTCTTGGTTATTGTTCAGAAAGGCATATTCAAGGTGGGAAGGAAGTTCCTTAAGTTTAGGAGGCTGCTTTTCAGCTTCAATCATATTGGTGGAGAATAAAGTTGGTCTGATTGCTTCCCAATTGTCATGGTTAGAGGGAAGTCCTGCTTCATCTAAATCTTCTGAGTTATTATCTTCTTCTTCCTATAAATTGGTACTATTTTGTTGGAAATTCAGGATGGGTTCAAATAAGAATGAATCAAGAGTGTTTGAAGGGAGAATATTTTAACAAGGTCTGAGACTACATTATCTATAAGATCAACATAAACACATTCGTCATCTTCTGGTGTGGAAAGATATCTTCTTATTACATACATCGACCATTGCATGTGCTGTGGCTAAGAATGGTCTTCCAAGGATTATTGGAATTTTGTTATCTTCTTTCATGTCAAGCATAACAAAATCCACAGGGAAAATAATTTTTTTGATCTTTATTATGACATTCTCAGCAATCCTCCTAGGATACTGGGTGGATTTATTTGCTAATTCGATACACATGCGGGTTGGTTTTAATTCCCTAAGATCCAACCTTACATACATAGAGTATGGCATAAGACTAATGTTGGCCCTAAGGTTAGCTAGAGCCTTGTCAATGCCTACTTTTCCTATTACACAAGGGATGGTAAAACTTCCAGGGTCTTTTTCTTTAAACAGGATTTTATTCAGGAGCATCGCATAACATCTTTTGTTTAAAATTATTTTAGATATTTTTTTGTTTTTTCTTTTCTGGTAAGGAGATCTTTCATAAATTTAGCATATTTGGGCATTTGCTCTAAAGCCTTAAAAATGGGATATTTATACTGAGTTGTTGGAGGTTTTCAAAGAACTTTCTGAATTGTTCTTTTTCTTTTTCCTTTTTTAGTCGTCCTGGGAAGGGATAGAGTGATCGAAAGATTCCATAGATTTCCTAGGTTTATCAGGATCGTTATCACCAATCTTGATTCTTTTTTCTTTTGTCTTAAGCCCCTCTTGTGAAGTTATTACATTTTTGAGAGGATTTTTAGGGGGTTTGTAATTTAGTCCGCTCCTGGTTGTTATGGCATTAGCCAATCCTCTTGGATTAGTTTCAGTAGAGCTTGGGAGACTTCCTATTTTTCTATCTTGTATTATTTTCGTGATTTTTCCTAAGTGAATTTCTATTTTCTTAATAGAAGAAGATTGTGTCTTAAAGGTTTGGTCGCAAGTTTTCTTGATACCCCAGACTAAGTTTTCACTCTCCTTCTACTTTATTTGGGATTCTTTGATGAAATTGTTTAGAATTTCTTCTAAATTTGAAAATATTCCCTCCATTAGGGTTTCATACTTATGTTGTGCCATTTTAACTTCTATGGTCATTATATTCATATTATTTTTGAAGTCATGAGTTTGATTTAGAACTGTTTGAAACTCCTTCTTTTCAGTCTTTATATCTCCTTTGTTATACCATGAGAAAGAATGTGCGGATAATTCATTGATAGCTTCCATTCCCTTTGTTGGTGTCATTCGAGGAATTGGTCCCTTGAAGTCGAGCTTAAGCCTCATTTTTGTGTCTAGTCCATGATAAAAGATTCTCAACTGATCATGTTCATTTAGCTTGTGTTTTGGGCAGCTAAAAAGGGATTCTATGAATCTTTCCCATGAACAGTGAAATAGCTCATTAAGTTTTTGTTTAAAGTTCCTAATCGATTCTGTAACATTTCTCAATTTCAGGTCATTTTACGAATCCTATTAAATTGTCACTATTTATTTTGATCCGATACGCGTTTACTTTTAATTTTGCTTTAGAGCTAAATCACATAGACTAGAAATAACCATTTAATGTAAACGGCCATCAAATAAATTAAGGTCCACATCCACCAAGTAATAAATAATTATTAAGAAGATAATTATTAACTTTGCGTGTTTTATTTTTATTGGTCATGTAAAAGGGTTACGTTTCGCAATAAAATACATTTGGACATACCCCGGAAATACCTAGACTTACCTAGACTCAAACCAATACCCACTTTGAAACCTTAAACATAAAAATTAAATCAATTTTGTGTATGTGACCCACTAAGGGCCGGTTACACACACAAACACACCTAGAAAATCTCCTAATGATCCTCACAAGTACTTGTACATCTTCTAGTTAATTAATATGTGTCCTTAATGTCTCCACTAAACCATTGCACATTGGATAATAACCAATAAACCCTCCCTTGCCCCTTTAGGTCACGGCAACATGCATGTATTAGTACAAATCCTTAAGATTTCTAGTATCTAACCAAATCTTGTACAAATATACTCTAATTAAGACATGTACTTGAGTGGTTTAACAAAACAAGGTGTAGTTAACTAGAAACCACAAAACCACTTGTGTTAGGGCACGGTTTGGTTTGTTCATGTGCCTAGGAATTGTAACTAGCTCATTTCCTATAAATACTCACTCACACATACACTTAAACACTTCTAAAACCCTCAAAACTTTCCCTCAAAGTCAAACCATAATCATATATACTCTCTTCCCTTAGTTCGAGTTTCAAACCGCAAATAAACACCTCCTTGATCTCATTCGAACCCACAAACATTTCTAGTTGTCATACAAGTTTATAAAGGAGTTTACACGAGCTAGGGTTGGGCATTTACAAAGTATTGAAGCTTGGGATTTGGTTATTGATCGCGTTTTACACACGTGGATTGCCACATTACTGCTACACTCAAAACCATCCAATCTCTCTCTAACATCACAACCCACATCTCACTCTTGTTCTTGGTTTGATCATAAGATTACTAGAATTCTTCATTATGGGTAAAATGTATGTATGTATAGCACACTAGCTTGAGAACACGCATGATAAATGAATTAAGGACGCATGATGCGTATTATGAATACACTTAACAACTGGTGTGGTGGTAAAACTATAAAGGAAACGAGTAACGTGTTTAGTAACAAATAAGGTTTTGAAAACCATCCGTTATGAGAAAAATCATACATAAACTCTTAAGGAAAAACACGACATAAACAAATGTTTGCATGGGTAACACGACTAGTGTATAGGGGCTAACAAACAAAATATAATTGCTAAGATTATTTTTGAATCCTATATATGGTTAGAGAAATCTATGGACCTCTCACGATCCAACATGCCACGTTCGGGCCCAACCGGCCCAACGACCTATTAGTGAAGGCTCTCAACTTATAATTAAGCTCCCATAAGAACATGAACCCGTAGAAAGAATCAAATGTTTAAGAAAACTTAACGGGCCACAAGCGGGCCCAATAAGAACAAGCCCAATAGGCCCAACTAGAGGGCCCACAAAGTGGTAATAAGCTCTACGAGCTTATTAAGGTAACCTACGAGCTTATTGAAACTTATATAGGCCCTTATACCCTTTAATTTAAAAACCAAAACGAACCTTAATGGGACCCTTGGTACTAATTTTCAGTAAATGGTTGTTGGGCAACGGCCAATAAGTCAATTAAGCTCATCGAGCTTATCAATGAGCCAACCAGTTAAGCAGAACTTTAAAAATAAGCTTAAACAAGTATTTTTAGTACCCGATACTAACTATAACATTACCAGTAGTAACATTATGGTACTACCAGTACTATGACAATATTATTCTATCGAAGAGTAACTTAATATGCTACAGTAGTAAATTATTGGTTTATACAGTACTAAGGACAATATTATTCTACCAGGGAGGTAACTATTATGCTACCAGTAGTAATGACATATCTACCAGTAGTATTATAATGATCTAAATTTCATTTTTGTACACTTAAAGGAACTATTATGGAATTATCAAACTAAAGGGTTTATAGTGTAATGGTTTATATTGTATAAAACCTAGGACTAAAGTGTTAATATTAGAGCTTATGGGTTATTTGTGATCAAAATGTGAAATTAATAAAACGCTTAACTGAATCGGTCGAATATTAATATTTTCGGACATAAAACGGGTTTAATTTACGATATTAATAAATAAGTATATTATTAAGAAAGTATATCCGTTTTCCCAAGAGCCATCAACATTTCAAGACATTATAACACGTACACCACCCACACAAGTGATTAACAGGACATATAAACTAGCAAATTTATTGTAGTTTATACATTGTAGTCTTTTAGCCTAACTTGTAGATAAGACTGGTCGTATTTTTACTCACGTATTTGACGGTGTGATTCATACTTGGATATCTATTATCAATTTCCATTACGGACTATTCACTCAGGTGAGTTCATGCCTCATGTTTTACAAGAATTTAAAGGAATTACCAATCTTTGGGTTTGAGGACATGCTTTGTTTTACAAATTGGTAGCAAGTGTACGTTTTTATTACTTGATTACGGTTTGCCTGAGTTTACCATAACCATTATGTCCAAAATGATCATGAAACTGTTAATTGCATAGATGTGATTGGGAAATTACATTGTGTGGGCGCGAATGTTTTGAATCATCTATTAGGGATTGACAATCCCCGTTCGGGTGACTAGCTATCACGGGAACGGAACGCATACCATGTCGAATTTGGGATGTTGCAGGGTTAGCACATCATTTTACGGGTCACTCGTTGGCTAATAATGTGGCATTCACATGTATGTCGAGCTTCTGTGTCAGGAGCTTAGGAAAACCATAATTACCCTTTTATGTGTTTGCTTTGTTGCATAATCATACAACTGAAAAATTTGCGGTCATACTATTGATTTCATACCTATGATCACCAATTGATGACGTGTTTTATTTAGCATGTTTTCAGGTCATTAAGTCACTAGGTGCCGATGTTACATTGGAAGTCAATAATTGAAGAAGGTCAACACTTAGTTTGGGGTCTTATTACTTTTTGGGAAAATTGTTATAAACCGGAATCTTTATTTATATTGTTGAACAAATTTGAAGCCATGGGCTTATGTAACAAACAAGTATTTTGTTAATCCAATGTATCTTCATTTTTCAAATGACACATTTAGTAGTCGTTCTCAGAATCTTGTGCTATTGATCCAATAAAATGTAACGCCCTCGGATATTCAAACATTCCGCTGCGTGCTCAGATTTGAGGGTGTTACAGATTGGTACCAGAGCCAAGGTTATAGAGAACCAGGTCAAAAGAATCACTAAAATCGGAGTTAAAACGAATAAGATATGACTTTTACGAGGTTATGACGATTAATTTTATAAAAATAGTTTTATAAAATATACATGAACAGTAAAAGTACTATTCATCAGAGGATTAAAAAGTTATAAATTTAATATTTTGATAAGTCTTCTTAATACGAAAGCGTGGACATAAAGAACGTACAAAACGGACTTAAAACGAGAAAGATACGCACTATTTTATACTTGTGCACTATTTCCTGACGTGAATAGTGTTGGTTCATTTTTAATAAAAATTCTTGCGAAACATTTTAGAAACACTTAAATAATATTTACACATGTTTTAAACTTTATAAATATTATTTTACAAAGGCGATTGAACTATTTATACGATTATACGAGTACAAATACATGGTTATTATTTATCAAATGCGATTCAAATATTATTTCACAAATACAATTAGATGGTGATGTAGCTATATAGAATTATATACAATATTAGTTATTCAAAGTACTTAGTACTCATACTACCTAAAATTAATTAGGTTGAATTCGGACGTTTATGTGACGCATTTTCATTCTGTGATTTACATTGTTGATTCATTTACTCAAGGTGAGTTTATAGCCCCTCTTTCACTTATTTTACATTTACTTTACAAATCTCGGGGGAGAATACATGCTCGTTACAACTTGTTTACATATTCGTTTACAATCTCTTTTACATACTTGATTGCATACTTGATTTCGTAACTTGGTTACACACTCGTTTACATAC
>BQNB010189605.1:0-11856 GCA_026074375.1 Tanacetum coccineum | reverse complement strand
AGAGTTTTGAGAGATAATTTAGCTTATAGAGAGTATGGCATGAGATTAATGCTAGCACTAAGATCAGCTAAAGCATCACATGAGAAAGCTTTGTTGAAATTACATGGAATGAGAAAACTTCCAAGGTCTCCTTTGTATTGGATCAAAGCAGAACTTTCATCACTCAGGAAAACGGATGAAATTTGTTTGAGTTTGTGTTTTTTGCTAACGAGTTCTTTAAGAAATTTTCCATAGTTCAGCATTCCTGCTAAAACATCAACAAGAGGTACATTGATTCAAACAACTCAAATCATGTTGAGGAATTTTCCGTATTGGGCTTCCATTTTTTCTTTTCTGAGGCGCTGAGGATATGGGATCTTTGGTTTATATGGTTTAGGTTTTGGGTTTTCTTTGACTGGTTTTGGAGTTTGAGATTTGGGTTGTGGTGTAGGTTCTTCATCTTCATCCTCACTATCAAAGATGGTAGGAGTTTCAGAATCGTTTGTTTGATCATTTGGGTTGATTGGTGGGTCATAGGATTTACCACTTCGCGTAAATATGGCATTACCTGCTCATTTCAAGCTTGCGGTGGTTGATAAGGTTTGGATGAGCTACCTTTTGGGTTTGGTTGAGTGGTACTAGGATGAGATTTAGAAGGTCGACCAGATTGCTTGTTAGTACAATTGTCGAATTTTGCTTCGAGATTTTGGATCGATGATTGATGATTTTTGGTTGTTGTTTTGAGTTTGGTTTTTAGATCCATAAAAGTATCTTTGACAAAAGAATTGGTCAATTGTTGAGCTTTTATGAAATTGCTTAATTGTTTTTTAAAGATCGGGTTTATCATCAGAGTTGGATCGGTAATTTTCTTGGTTGTAATTGTTTCTTTCGCTTGAATGCTAATTATCATGGTTTGAGTCACTGTCACGGTAATCATTGTAAAAACGAGTACGACGGAAGGTTTTCATGAATTTAGATTCTTCTTCACGGGACATGGGTGTGTCATCATCGTTATGATCGGGGTTTGGTTTTGAATGAGATTGAATTCTTTATACTGAGCATCCATTTTCATGGTCATGGCGCATCCATTCCTGTCATAATTTTGTTAGTGTTAGAATTACTGCTACATTCATCTGTGAAAGAAACGGTTTTTTTAAGAGATGGTTTAGATTTTTGATTTTTAGCCCAGTCAAGCTTGAGTAAGACTTTGTCTTCAAGAAGTTGATAAGCTTGATTTGGTGTTTTATAATGGAAAATATCACCAGCTGCGGCATTTAGAACTTCTTAAGTTATTTCGTTGAGACTGTGGTAAAAGATTTTAATGATATTGGCTTTGAATAGATTGTGACCATGGCCATTTCTAAGCATTTATTTCATACGAAGCCAAGCGTCGGTTAAGGTTTTATTTTCATGTTGAGAAAAGGCTCGAATTTCTCTGAGGAGTCAATCAAAAAGAGCTGGGGGAAAGAATCCAGTAATGAAAGCGGTTTAAAGTTCATCCCACATTTTGATTGTTCCTTCGTTTAGTTCATCCAGCCATGTTTTTCTTCACCCGTGAATGATAGGGGAAACATCATCAGACGGACGGCGTGAATGTGTTTGTGCGGTTTTAGTATTTAAACATATCACATATTCTGAGGAATTCATATTTAAACATATCACATATTCCTAGGAATTCGTAAATGTGTTTGTGCGGATCAGTTTTAATTCTACCATCGAATTGGTTTCCTTTGACGAGGGTCAAGTGGTTACCCTTAATGGTGAATTCGTTTGCGGTTTCAGGAATGGTGATTGCGGAACCGGGGGTAGGAGCGACAACACGGTCGGCAACCCACATTGGTTCATCATCCATTGGATTGTAATTTTCAAGGATATCAAGAAAGGTACGAAAATGGTTGATGTCAAGAATTGTAGCATTAAACTACTTTTGGTTGTGCAGGTGGTTCATTTCTTTGTTCGAATGGAACTCTCCTGTTTCGTTGATGAAGTCTTTGATTCAGGGTTCGTTTTGGTTTAAGAAGTGGTTCAACAAGCTCAGAGTTGGAAGCATGTGTATGCATCCAAGGGAGAATTTGTTTGGGTTCATTTTGCCAGAAAACATACAACTGTATGGTGATTTTAAGAAAGAAAGTGGTTAAAAGTTATTTCAAAAATTGATTATGGAACAGCTTTAAAATCCCCGGCAGCAGGGCCAAAAACTTTGATGTGTTTCAAAAGCTTTAAATTTATAAGACTGAAATTACCGGTTTATGAAATGGAAACACACGGGTAAAAGTATAACCCACGTATGTAGTATGACATTTAAGGTAAGTCCATGTCATCCACAGAGATTTGATTAGTGTTCGAATAATCAGAAATTTTAAGACAGTTATTAATAACTTTAAAGACAGATTCAATAATAAGGAAATATGAATACTCGGTTAGTTTCATATAATTCATAAGCAATGGTAGTAATCTCGATCTTTGACTTTAGGAATTTAACTTATAAAAAGGATTTCTCGTCAGAAAATGTTTTCACAAATTAACTGGTTTCAACTTAAGACTTATCTTGGCTTAACTTAATCAAATGTGTCACTCAAACAATCAAGTTACTATTATATCAAATCTATTTTGTTTATCAAATAACATAAGTGATTTTCTTCGATCGAATGATAAAGATCATAGACAAGTCTTTAAAATCATATATTGCACAATAGGTCTTTTGACCTATACCATTATACGTATATAATCAAAGTCGATAAACAAGTTTAACATGATTAGATATGATAGGATTGTAAAATAAGCTTATGATTGATAATGTGGAAACTAGAAGGGGGTTGAATAGTTTACCGGTTAATTAGCGTTTTAAAATTTTACATTTAAAATTTGTTAGATCTGAGTATATGTTCAACCAACCAACAATATGAACCAACAATGTATGTATCTACTAGCAATAACAAAACAAACAATAAGTAAGAATCACATCAGTATAAAGAGATGAGGGAAGGAACAATCAAACCAATACACCAAGATTCATAGTGGTTCGGCTACGAAGCTCTTTTTCACCCTACTCTACTCCCCGAGTATCCTACTCAAAATTTCACTATGTCAACAAGCTCCCTTTAGGTGGAGAAAACCCTTTACACTTCGCTTATGTTGTTTTCTGACACTAAGCTAAATGTCGAGTCCTAATCTTAGCTAGAACCAATCTACCACTTCATAAGTAATACATAATCACAAGATCTACACTATCAGATTTATACACTATCCGATTTACACAATCACACAAGATAATCAAGATAGAGATTTGGTTCTTAGAAGAAAGAAAGAAATATCACTATACTACAGCAATTCCAACAGAAATAGTGCAGTATTTATAGCCAGGAAATCTCAATGGTCATCTAGTGGCGGTCCCAGGTATATCTTTGGATTACTTGAAACAAGATCAAACCATGTTAGTGATCAAGAGATTTAGTGAGAGAAAGAAGGTTTTTAGAGAGAGAAAGAAGACTAAAAAATTCGTTCAAAGAGGTCTATTATTCAGTTGGGAATAGTGTAGTATTTATAGCCAGAAAAACCCAACGGCTACTGTAGGCGGTCCTGACGGTGCCAGTATATCTGGGGGCCGCCCTAGACTGACGCTCTGATGTCGTAGACCGACGCTCACTTTTTTTGTCTTTTAGTGAGGAAGGTTTTATCTGGTGTAGAAGGTTCCATTTTGGGGGGAAAACCATATTTGAATTTTTATGTTTAAATAAAACATTTCTTTTATTTAAAAAGTATTTTGTATATATTTATTTTTATAAAAATATTTTTGTGAAAATGTGATGGTTAAGAAAAATTATTTTCATGATCATTAATCATGTTTAATGATTTGTTTATACATACCTTAAGTGATTTACATTTGAAATGGAAATATACGTTTAATAACTTGTAAACGTTTATTTTTATCATAAACGTTTTTACATTTTGTTATCTTCAAAACATCGAGAGGTCAAAAAATATAAATAACATTTTTACACATTATTTTTATTAACAATCTCCCCCTTTTTAATGATGACAAAATATAAACTCAATTTATGTAAATTTAAAGTTTTTAAGTTATTAATGAGTTTTGATCTATTTCTTCCCTTTTTTTTTGTCTAAATAAAAAAGGATGATCGTCGAATTGTAGAGAGAAAGATATCGACGATGCCAAAACTCCCCCTTAATGTATGCTCTCCCTTGTTTGGGGCATCATGGGATCGATCTTATGAGATTCTTGCTAAAAAACAAAGTGATAAGTAAAAGTGCAAGATATATTCCTAACTAGTAGCAATATAGCAATTTATGCAAGTAAACCATAAAGTAGTTTCACTCATCATTTAAGAAACTCATACAAGAAAGATACTCCATGCAAGGAAAATAGAGCTAACTCTAACAAAGGAACATTAATTCATGAATTACACCATAATCTAAAAATACTACATAAGATAGATAAAGTTAATACTACATAAATCCTAGATGATCATTGATTCATAGGAAATGACTTTGAGCAAAATGGTTAGGACGACATATTATGAGGTAACATGACCAAATTTTTAAGGGTGAGGTGGAAAGAGCGAACCAATGGCGGAAGTGAGAAGATACTCAATGTGAGCAAACATTAAGTTCATATCTTCCCTAAGAGAAAAGATAAGATTTTGGTTGTGGAAGCAACAAAGACAAGTTCATCCATGATAGTCATGATAGTTGAAGTAAATAGGATGACCCATGAGAGGTGGTTAAGGTGGTGGTTGTGGTAAAGGTGGTGAAGGACTATCAAGAATGTGATTAAGAGGGGTGATTGGTGACAAGGAAAGAGTGATATCTAATAAAGGATAACTTTGGAGTGGAATTAGGTGTGAGGGTCTTAGAGGTGCATCCATGATATTATAAAGAAAAGGATTGGATGGTTAAAGAGAGGGTTTGTCATTAGAAGTAGGGGGTGAGGATTGAGGTTTTGATTCAAATGAGGAAGAAGTAGTGCCAAAGGTAGATGATGTATCTTTGGTTGATGGAGTTTTTGATGGTGCATTTGGTGGAGATAGATAGAAGGATGTTGTTATTAGAAAAGATATAGTAGTAGCATCATCATTACTAGAAATGTTGACCAAGAGTTATCTAGGTGGGATGATGGTTAGTTTGATTTTCTTGGAAGGGTTAGATGAGGAGGCTTGAGTTGAAGCCATAGAAATAAGATACGATGGTTATCAGGATAATAAGAAGAATGGCGAGGGTGAGTTTTAAATTTGAAAGAGTGGATTAAAAAGGTAAAGCATGAGGTTTAGGAAGGCAGATTCCAAAAATGGTTTAGAAAAATATAGAAGATGTAGTTGGATCTAGAAGAGAGGATAGTCAACTGCACAAAAAATCATGAGACACAGTAAAAATTATGTGACTCCTGTTGGTGGTCCCATATATATTATGGCAGTCCCAGATATATTTAGAGTCCGCCCTATATTTATAGGGGCCATTTTATGGAGAAACAAAAATTTTCCAATTTGTTCTGATTTTTGCAAATCCTGTACATAAAAAAATTCTTAGATTTTTTCTTTTGCAGTCAATCTTATTTCATCATGAATCATCTAATACTTCCCAGCAATCAAATTCACATGGCTAGCTATCCTAAGTTCTATTAGAGAAGCAAATTTAGGCATATTGACTAAGAGATTATTTAGCATGCATAATACCATACAAACAATAATAAGCATAGTGTATTAAAAAGCATGCAAGCAAGTTTTAGGATGATAAAATGGAATGATCATCCAAGGCAAATTACGTTGCCCCAAACTACTTCTAAAGGACTACTAAATAGCATAATTTCAAGTACCTAAGCTTAGATAGTAATAGTCAATACCAACAAGCATAATAAAGTAGTTAATATAAGTATATTGTCTTATAGCAATTATCCAAATTGCTCACTTCTTCTTCATATTTCTCCACAAGTTCTTGAAGCCCTTCCCGATTGACCTTAATCCACCACAATACTTATCTTGAAACTAAACTTGACGGTTGATGATTTCGATTTGGCAGGTGTAAAATGGTTCCATGTCAGGGTCAACATTTAGTGGGTTTTTAAAGACTCGAGGAACCTTATTTTTTAATAAATTAACAAAACAAGCGGGGGAGGGAGTGCTTTCACGCGAGGTCCCTTCGTTATTTCCATCTTCATCATCATCGTTGAGATGAGAGGAGGATGGTTGAACAAATGCGAAGGAAGAGGAAGTGGATTGACGACCTCTTTTCGTGCCATAATCCTTTTGAGTCTTTTGCTCTTGTTGAGCAGCAAGAGGATACATGACACGATCGTACAAGATGTAAAGATGGCTCGACAACTTGAGATTTTCAGACATGACAAACTTAAATTAAACAAGCGGGTCAATAACATATCATATGGTAGAATCAACCTAGCTTGTTTAGTGATGAACTCCATTCGTTTAGCAATGAAGTAAGCAAGATTGTATTTAGTGGAGGTATAGATACACGAGGACATGATCCCGGTTACCACCAAGACAGAAGACATTTTCATGAATTATGTCGACCCATGTCTTCATAATATTGGTTATTTCATGAGTCAATATTTGATTGTCCTCAACAACAATATCTTGCTCATGACGAACACGGGTGACAACACCCTATCATTCGATTTGAACTAGGAGTTTGATGTCATTGGGATAAGGAGGAGTGGTTTGATAAAGACTAGCAGTTGGGACACTAAATGGCAAGTCGTCAAGTAACCACTTATCGGAAAAAGAATAATTACCTTTGTAAGGAACACCAAGGATTTGACCAAACTCTTTGAGGGAAAAAGAAAAGAGTTGATTTTGAAAGATAAACTCGACAAACATTTGACCTTGCAAATGGTAGTTGATACGATATTGACTGTAGAACTCTAGAATAAAACGAGGGACGATTTGTTCATTAATTTCAAGAAGACAATCAAACTCAATATGACTAAACATGGACCTAACATAGACCAAATTATCAAAGCTTGGGTCAACAACACGCCCTTCGTGAATATAACGATTTTCAAATAATTCAAAGATGCATTTTAGTGGTTCATTGCATTCATCAGATATTTTTAGAATGTAGCTTCTAGTGTTTTTATGGTCATCTGATGTCTTGCGAGGCATCGTTCCCTAAAAGAAATACCATGTTTTGTTATTGTGAAATTATAATGTTAACAAGAATATGTGCCTAGTGTGTGCCTATATGTAACAAATATGGTGTAACAATTAACTTGACCTAAATATAAAAACCTAAGAGTTAACCCCAACGCTCCTTAATTTGAGTTTGCTCATCCAAACATGTCGAAACATACATATGAATTATGTATCTCGAGTTTTATTTATGAGATCATTATGCATGTATGTAAAAACGTTTTTAGAGTGTATTAACAATGCATAAAAGCAATTTTATTGTGTTACTAATGTGAGTAATTTAAAAATAAAATTGGGGTTTTGTGTGAAAACAATTTTTGACAAACACATTTTAATCTTGCAAATCCTATGTCTACATGAAGCATATTAGTTATACATTATATTCAAGTAGTTTTAATTGTACACAATTGCAATGAAAATGAAAAATCCCCAATTTCAATTTTTGTGTTCATCATGAACCCTAGACATGAATTGAAAAAAATAGATGAAATGACTTAGATGTTAATGATGTTAAGAATGATTGTAGGTATTTTTTTTATCTTCAATTTGAGTTTTAGTGGTTGATTTTAAGGTTTTGGTGGATTTTAGGTCGTGGTTTGTCAATGGTGGAAGAGAGGGGGTGTTTGTTTTTGTGTTTTATAAAATTTATAGGTGATAGACATAGTTTGCTACTGGTGGCGGTCCCATATCGATATTGGGGCCGCCTGATTAAATCAGGGGGCTGCCTTAAATATGGGGGCCTCCCTCAGCAGAGAGTTTTGGACTTGATTTTAGACAAAAATTTATTGAAGGAGTGACTTTTTAATTTGCATTTCGTGAATTAAAAATTTCTGACTAGCTTCAGATGAAGTAGTTAAATTGTCACGACGCAAAATGGAACTCAGACTAGAATGGAGACAGAAGAAAGGAGAAAAGATTTATGGAATGTGTTCCATCATTCCTAAACCAAGACGTAGATAGTTAAACGATTTACGTTTAAGGGGTTTAGTAAGAATGTTGGCTATATTGTCAACGGACGACACTTTTTCGATAGAGGTATGTCCTTTCTAGACATTATCACAAAGAAAGTGGTGACGAATTTTGATTTGTTTGGTTCGAGAGTGTTGCACCGGGTTTTTGCTAAGGTCAATTGCACCTTTATTGTCGCACATGATTGGGACGTCATCGTAGTCGATAAGAGCTTGTTTCATCCATAGTGCTTGTTGACATGCCTTTCTGGCGCTTACGTATTCGGCTTTGGTAGTGGATATAGCTAGAGCGGTTTGTTTCTTCGAGAACCAAGATGTCAAACAACATCTCACATACGTACAAATACCGCTAGTGCTATTTCGGTCCACATAATATCTTGTATGATCAGAGTCGACATATACTACTGTTTCTAAGTGCGTAGTGCCTTTAATGTGTTGGAAGATACGCTCAATCGCTTCAACATGAGAGGTTTTGGGAGCCTCTTGGAATCAAGCACAAAGGCAGACACTAAACATGATATTGGGTCTACTTGCCGTTAGGTGTAATAAACTACCTATCAAGGTTCAATACTTAGTACTATCTATCGACTCACACTCTTCGTCTTTCGTGAGTTTAGTAACAGATGACATGGGGGTTTTCATTGGTTTAGAATCTTCTAAGCCAAATTTCTTAATTATTTCTTTAATATATTTAGATTGATTAAAGAAAATACCGTCTTTCGTTTGTTTTATTTGTAATCCAAGGAAGAAGTTAAGTTCCCCCATCATGCTCATCTCGAACTCGTCATGCATGCTTTTGGCAAATTCATCACACATGTCTTGACAAGTCGAACCGAATATAATGTTGTCGACATATATTTGAACGATGATGAGATTTGAACTTTTCTTCTTAGTAAAAAGTATGTTATCTACCATTCCCATTTTGTATACATGTTTAATAAGAAAGGATTTCAATCTATCATACCAAGCTTTGGGTGCTTTTTTAAGACCATATAAACCTTTCTTTAGTTTATAAACATGATCTGGTTTTTCGAAGTCAATGAATCCTAGAGGTTGTGCCACGTAT
Organism: Tanacetum coccineum; assembly: GCA_026074375.1. Classification (NCBI taxonomy): domain Eukaryota; kingdom Viridiplantae; phylum Streptophyta; class Magnoliopsida; order Asterales; family Asteraceae; genus Tanacetum; species Tanacetum coccineum. Next base: position 2,683 of record BQNB010189605.1, on the reverse strand, counting down.
ACCTCCTGATTGATAAAACTGTTCAGGAATGCACTTTTTACATCCATTTGGAATAGTTTAAAATCTAAAGCACAAGCATAAGCTAATAGTATCCTAATAGACCCAAGTCTAGCCACCGGGGCATAAGTTTTATCATAATTGATTCTCTTTTGTTGATTATAGCCTTGAGCAACTAGCCTAGCCTTATTTCGAGAAACAATACCATTCTCGTCTAACTTCTTTCTAAACACCCACTTAGTTCCTATGATTTTCATATTCCTAGGTTATGGAACGAACTCCCAAACATCGTTTGTAACGAATTGATTTAATTCTCCTTTCATAGCGATTATCTAACTTTCATCCATTAAGGCTTCATTCACATTCTTAGGTTCTCTAGTTGATATAAAACAACAGAAGTTACTTTGGTTTTAGGCTTGTGACCTAAGGGTTCTTTGGTTAAGGTTTCCTATGACATTTTCTAATGGATGGTTCCTGGATTATTTAATATTGACTATTTTGTCAATCTCTAAAGTTTCATCCTCAATGTCATTTTCTAAGTTTTTCTTTTAGGTAACCTTAATTGCTTCTTCTTCATCTAAGTCATCATCCACCAAGGGTTATGTCTTAGAGGGTGGAGGAGTTTCATCGAATGTCACATTGAGTGATTCTTCAATTTTCCTAGTGTGTTTATTAAGGATGATGTAGGCTTTACTATTTTGGGAGTATCCTAAAAAGACACCTTCGTATAACTTTGGGTCAAACTTAGTGAGGTAGTCTTTGGTGTTTAAAATGAAGAACTTGCTTCTAAACACCTTAAAATAGTCAAGAGTAGGTTTCCTACCTCTCAAGAGTTCATAAGGTGTTTTACCTAGGATAGCTCTAATTAGGATTCGGTTGAGGATGTATGTTGAAGTATCTACGGCATTACACCAAAACTTTTATGGTAATGATTTCTCATTCAACATAGTTCTACTCATCTCTTGTAGTATCCTATTTTTCCTTTCTACCACACCATTTGATTGTGGAGTGCGTGGAGCCGAGAAGTTATGTGTAATACCGCTGGCATTACAAAACTCTCTAAATTGCACTTGATTATTAAATTCTCTACCATGGTGGGTTCTTATTGACACTATTGTACATCCTAATTGGTTTTGAATTTTCTTACTAAATATTTCGAATTGATAGAAGGCTTCAGTTTTATTCTTAAGGAATCTAGTCCAAGTATACCTAGAGTAGTCATCTACTTTGACTAAGGTGTAGAGGTTTCGTCTCTAACTTCATACGGTGGATGGACCGAAGAGATCCATATGAAGGAGTTCTAAGCATCTCGTCGTTGAGACCATATTCTTAGCTTTGTGACTTGCGTGAGCTTATTTTCCAATTTTGTAAGCATCACAGAAGTGTTGATCAAACTTAAGCTTAGGTAAGTTTCTAACTAATTCCCTAGATGCTAACGATAAAATGAGACGCATATTAGCGTGACCTAATCTCCTATGCCATAATGTGGATCTTCATCAATCATTGCAAGAGAAATTTTGTCTTTTAGCTTATTTCCTAATTTCATCACATATAAGCATTTCTTCCTAATGCCTCTACCCATAATCTTACTGGTTAGATTTAGATTCAACCCTTTATAAATAGATAAATATAAATAATTGTAAATATATAATAAGGATCAAAATCCACAAAATCAATGAAACCGAAAGTAGTATGTGATATTCCCGGGTCGTTTATCCCCAGCGAGGAGTGAATTGGAAAGTCGAGAGTTGGTTTAACATTTAATGTTTGAATAGAACAAGATTTGGATGAAATTTCTAAATATACGGGAAAAATAATGCAATCTACACTGAAAATGAGAAAGGCAAATAAATTTAAACTAAAAATGTAAACGGGAATCTAAAAACGTAACCTAACAACCCTAAATTTTCAAAAATGAACCTAAAATGATTTTTTTCACTTTTAATAGACTCTAATTAACTAAAAAGTAAGATTAAAGAAAACTAGAACAAAAACGGAGTTAATTTGGGCTTTAAAACACAAAAATGTAAACGGGAATGAATCTCGTTCTTTAAAAAATGAAATTTTGCAATTTAAACCCTACGAAAGTAAAACTAATTTTCCTAGAAGCTATATGATAAAAGAAAATTTTCCAAAAAAGAATTATATTTTTTTTAGTTTTTTATAATTTTTTATGAATTAAAAACGAATTTAAAAAGAAAAATTAATTCAAAATACTAAACTAAATGGTAAAAATCTAGAAAAATGCCCAAAAGTCCTAAGCTATATGAAGAATGCAGGAAAAATAAGCTTAATGAAACAGTTTATCCAATAAGCCCGAAAAAGCTCAAAATAAGCTTCGAAGTGCTTATGAAAAGAAAAGGTGAAAAAGAGGGTAAGTAATATATTTTGAAAAACACTACCGGATGAGCTATTGTAGCACAACGGTAGTGAGTGTGTGTTATAAACGTTTGGTGAGAGGGTAGAGGTCCCGGGTTCGAGCCTAGGCTCACCTAGGACTTCCCTTATCCCAAACGTTTTTGAAAATCATTTTTTTTTCACAAATTTTTTTGGACTCAAAAATAAGCAAATTTAACAAAAGCACTTTTTTTATAAACCACAAATAAGCCCTTAAATAAGCTAGTTAAGCTGACAGATTAAGCTAAATATACTCTAAGTTAAAAATGCTAACTGTTTGGGCTTTTTA
>BQNB010189601.1:0-11856 GCA_026074375.1 Tanacetum coccineum | reverse complement strand
TTACTAATTAAGTTAAACGATGTTTATAAAGCTTTTACAACAATTATTATGTTATCTTCTAGCTGACAATTATAAAATATAAAATAATATTTTATAAATTTATATTTCGTTTCCTCGACGGGTCGTGTCTAAAATAGTTGTCTCATTGTAAAAGTATAGTTTTCGTTCGTTGGTCGGGTTATTGTATAATACAAATTAATATATCTTTAAAATATAACTTAGTCCCTGTTATCGGTTTCTAAAATAATAGAAGCTTTAGTGAATCGTTACTAAATATAGAAATTTATATAAATTTCGCCATGACTTTTCCGTTTATAAAACGATCCCAAGTCGAAAGACTTTGTTGCAAATCAACCTTTCCAAATCAATTTAATAGAAAACATCCAAGTAAATTTCAAGTGTATTTATTTGTTATTGTCATTGTTTCCATATTATAAGTCCGTTACGGGTCTAATATAATATATCCGAAAATAATAACTAATCACATTATTTGACCAATTATCCACCATTATATCCGGTTTTAATATTTATAAAACCTTATGTTATATTTATTTGTCGTTTTGTATAAATCAAACACACCCTAAAGTTGTTTCTGCTCACCTAAACACGCCCTTATGGTGAAACTGCTAACCCAAACGCCCCTATACGGTGTTCCTGCTAACCCAAACACCTCTATACGGTTTTCCTGCTAACCCAAACACCCCCTTTTGACGATTTTGTTAACCCAAACGCACCCGTTTGGTTATACTGCAAAACCAAACGCACCCTTATGCTCTTTATGTTAAACCAAACGCACCCTTTGTGCTTTTTAAACCAACCAAACGCACCTGCTGGTGCTAACCAACCAACCAAAAGCACCATATAGGCTATCTAACAGCCAAACGCATCCTTATTGGTTTTTCGTTAAACCAAACGCGCCCTATGTGCTGTTTCTACACAACCAAACGCACCCTATTTAGTGTTAATAACCAGAAACAAACACCCTTTGTGGCTGTTTCATTTACTAAACGCACCCTAATCCTCAAATTGTCAAACCAAACGCACCCCTTTGGTGGTGGTGACTGCCAAACGCACCATTGTGGTGGTGGCAGCCAACCAAACGCACCCCTTTGTGGCGTACCTAGATCCAAACGCACCCTTGTGGTTATAAACAAAACCAAATGCACCCTTGGTGGTTGGCTGTTAAGCCAAACGCACCCCCCTTTGGTGCATATAAAATCAAAACGCACCCCTGGTGCCATATTCGAAACCAAACGCACCCTTTTCGAGGCTGAGCAAAACCAAACACGCCGTTTTCGTGTTTATAAATTCCACACGCACCCTTTCGGTGGCGGCTGAGCAAAACCAACGCACCCTTGGTAGTGTCGATGATGATGTGGTGGTTATGATGGGGGTGCGGAGGTGATGATGGTGTGATGATGTAGGCGGCTTCCCTGGTGTAAATGGTGATGAGGCTGTGGAGGGTGGTGGTGCTCGGTGTGGGTGATGGTGGCTCGTGGTGTAGTGGTGACGAGTTGGAGGTGGCGGCTGTGGTGGCGAGTGGGTGGTGGAGATGGCGACGGTGAGGTGGCGGTGGCAGTGTGTGGTGGTGATGGAGAGGCGCGTGGCGGCGAGTGGTGGCGCGTGACATGGGGGATCGGGTAGATCGGGTGACGAGGAACCTTTTTGGATTCGGCCGGAAAAGTCCGCCGAAAAAGTTTTTCGGCGGCGGCGGTGGCGCCGGAGCGGCGGTGGTGGTGGCTGCCGGAAATGGGGAGAGAGAGAAGATGAGATGTGTGTGTTTTTATAAAAATCAAATGAAAAAAAAGATTATAACTTTATATATATATATAAAGTTATAAAAAAAATGGCAAGCCACAATTAGATGAGGGTTAATTGTGTAAGTTTTTCATTTATTTAAATTAAATTTAAAAAAAAAAAAATTTAAATTAAAAATTTTAATAATTATCGGTTCGGGATTGTTTGATACTAGCTTAACGTCGATTCATGACCACTAACTTGCGCCATTGTATTTTCCAATTAATTTTTCCATAAAACGAGTATTTACTTGATATTATTTCATAATTATTTTATAACATTTATAAAAATAATTGTTATTTATTTGGTAACCCGGTTATGTCTCGTCCGAAAGTAAAAATAAAAATAAATTTTTAACCCGTATATTTGCGTTATCAACAAACGTTACTGAATAAAATGATGACTAATTTATTAAATATTTTTATTTAATAAAAAGTGTTAATTAAATTAAATATAATTTAATTATTTTTTGTTTTATTAATTTTGCGAGGGCATTTCAGTCACTTTCTGACTGTTTTCGGGTCTCGGGCAAAACTAAAAGGTTGTCTGAAACGTCGTTTTACATCAAATTGCTTTAGAGTCCGGGTCGTGAAAATGTGATTTAGTTGGTCGTTTTTGATAAGTCAGCTCTGAAATAATATATGTCTTTTTTGTTTTCAAGTCAAATAAGTTGAAAATAGCTTTGCACCTGATAGATATGTGATAATAAATATGATTTATTATTTAAATATGTTCTGAAACATTACCGGTTACGCGGTAATCGTTTTTATGTGACAATAAAAGACCAAAGGTCAAAAAGTCAAGTCAGACCCGAAAAGTCAAAGGTTAAAATAGTCCTTTAAAATTTTGAAAATTACCGGATGTTACACATGAAACTTAGAGCAGGTGTTCTACCTCTAAACAGTTCATAAGGGGTCTTGTTGTGAGGCTTGACTACTAATACACTATTATGCACATAGCAAGCAGTATTAACTGCTTCAGCCCAAAATGTAGTAGGTAACTTAGAGTTAGCTAACATGGTTCTAGCAGCCTCAATGAGTGTCCTATTTCTCTTTTCAGCAACTCCATTTTGCTGAGGAGTTCTAGCTATACTAAATTCCTTCTTAATGCCTTTCTTTTCACAAAACTCACTCATAACTCTATTTTTAAACTCTGTTCCATTGTCACATTTGATTATCTTTACTTTCTTATCAACTAGATTTTCTATTTGAGTTATAAAGCTCTTTAGAATGTTACTAGTTTCATCCTTAGATGCTAAAAAGAACACCCAAGTAAATCTGCTTTATCATTAGTGACAACTAGCAATACTTCAATAATTCATTAAACTTCTTAACTAAACGTTGGCAACCAAACAAGTCCTTATGCTTAAATAAATTTAAATCCATGAATAAGGTTGGAGAATAGAGTTCTAAATCTTGGACTTACAAGAGGCTTTGTGTTGCTTTCCCTTAAGACAAGCAACACAAGTTTGGTCATTTTCAAAACATTTTGAAGGTAAACCTCTTGCAAGGTTATCCTTAACAAGTTTATTAATACTTTAAAAAATTATATGACCTAGCCTCCTATGCCATAGCATTGATTCATCAAGAGTGGCCTTTGCAACAAGACAAGTTAAACCCTCTTTAAGAACAATATTCTCCATATCAACACTGTACATGTTGTTCTTTTTAGGAACTTTAAGTAAAACCTGACTTTCATCAGTTAACTTAAAGTCAGGAGACAGAACAAAACAATCACTATCAGTAAAAAGAACATTGTTCTTTTTGTCACACATTTGTGAAACACTAAAAAGGTTAAACTGTAACTCCTTGACAAAGTACACATCCTCAAAATCAAGCTTACCAGTTTTAAGAGTTCCTTTACCAGTAATTCTTTCGCTTTTAGCTCCTCCCCCAAAGGTAACATATCCTCCATCTAATTCTTTGAAGTCTAAGAGATAGTACATGTTCCATGTCATGTGCCTTGAGCATCCACTGTCAATATAGCCTTGATCTTCTTGTTGTGGATGACCATACACATAAAAATAAGGAAATTAGTTTCCTTTGGGGACCCAAGTCATCACTGACTTGGATCTGCCTCGTGCATCAACATAATTATGTCTCTTAAAAGTAATTGATGCACTGTTAAGTTTGGTAGGTCTCTAAACCCAACATGTTGAGGCCTTTACAGCATTAACCTGATTTGCCCTAATAGCATTAACTACTGTTGTATTTGTCCTTGCAGTATTAACTGCTTTTGGCCTAGCAGTATAAAATTTTCTCTTAGCAGTATTAACTTTTTGACTCAAATTTTTGTTAGTTAATGTTGTTCTTATATAAAAGGGCCTCTTTACAGTTGATTGTGCTGATTTAGAAAAATGTGACATTGGTCTAGCACTATAAACTGTAGTTTTAGGATGAGCAGTATTAACTGGCCTAGCAGTATTAAGTGTTCTTAGGCTATTTTTCATTAAAACTGCTCTTGGAACCATATTCCTTTGAGCACTAGGGTGAGCCTTTTGAGCAGAATAATTGTAATTCGCCCTTGTATAGTTACTCCCAGATACCACCTTTTCCCTTTGATGGTAATTGTAGTTGGTCTACAAATAGTCAAAACTTCTACAAACAAAACAAGCTTTATTATACATCACAAAGTCACTTCCTAGTTGTTGGGACTTCTGATTATTCTAGTTTCTTTGATTTCCCCTAGGACCTTGTGATCTATACATTTCAGCATACTTAACTGGTTTCCTATCCGGTTTTTCTTGTTGTTTAATAAATTCTATCTTAGTAGGAAAAATAGTTTTCTTTTCAAACTTATCAACATCTGACACTAACTCCTCAACCAATGGAGCATCAGGAGATTTCCTAACCTCATTAGAAACATTTTCACTAACACTTAGTAATCTTAGGTCCATAGCCTTCAAACTCAGGCTGTTGAAACTTCTCAAGACCAGAGATGGACAAATCAAGTGTTGGAGGTGCAAATAACCCTGTATGTGGTGGTGAAACAGCATTATAGCTTGCAAACCCCAAACCCTTTCAACTTTTATCAGGTATCTAACTTCCTATTAATTTGTCTAGACTCTTAGAAGCATTATCAAAATTTTCAATTTTAAGCTGATTGCTTTCTTTTTCTTGCTTAATTTTTTCTAACTCACTTTTAAGCTCACTAATTTCTAAGTCTTTATATGAAATATCTCTTTTTAAAATAGCAATTTGCTCATAAAACAAAACCTTATTCTTTTTCTAAAAAACAAGTTATTCTTCTACAGATGCTAAACCTGTCTTATAAGTAGCTAGATTAAATTCATATTTGTTAAACTCTATTCTTAAATCATCAAGTTGAGTTTTAAGAATTTCAAAGCTTTTTAGACAGGTTTTTGAACAAGTTTTACCATTATGTACCTCAGAGTCTGAAAAAGCCATAAAAGCCATGTTTGTAGGGACTTCATCATCTGCCATATAGCTCCAGTCAAAACCAGCTCCATCAATAGCCAACATAGCTTTGGAAGAAGTGTCTTCCACATTTATAGTTCTTTTAGAGTTGTCTTGATTCCAGTTCCAGCTATCTTGTTTCCTAGATCCTTTGCACTCCCTAGCAAAATGTCCTAACTTGTGATAGTTGAAACACTCTACCTTAGACTTGTCATATCCAGCTGTGTTACTTCCATTGATAGTGATCTTTCTACCAGTCTTCTATAAAAACCTTCTTGTCCTTTTGCTCAGCCATGCTAACTGACACTTCAAATACATCTCTTCTAAGTCATCTTCATGGATTTGTTCAAGGTCCTCATGTACAAGTTGAGACCCGTTTGGTTGATTAGCCAAAAATGCATAAACAGTGGCATCACTTAAGTTAGCAGTACTAACTTGAGTGCTAGCAGTGCTAACTTGAGTGCTGGCAGGACTAACTTGAATGTTAGCAGTATTAACTTCATAGGCAGTATTAACCTCATTAGTACTGCTGGGTGATGACATAAAAGCCATGTTCTGAGAACTTGAGCTTGAGCTTGAGTTTGCAGTTCCTTTGACCTCTTGTTCAACAATCTTGAAATTGTTGTAGAGATCATCAAAGCTCATTATGTCAAGATCAGGTTTATTCCTCCAAACCACAACATGAGTATTCCACTCAAAAGGCAGACTTCTCAAAAAATTTAAATTGAGATCCTCTTATGAAATAATTTCACCCAAGATAGCTAGCTAACTTACAATCTTCTGAAGCCTGTTAAAAATAGAGTCAAGAGACTCTGTGCTTGGAGCATTAAAGTTTTTATACATTTGTTTCAGAAGAGTCTTCTGAGTCTTCTTTATGGCATCATTACCACCAAATCTTGTTTGTATAGCAGGAAACAAAGTCTTGGCATCCTTGTACTGATTAAAAGTCAATAGATGTTCATTAGGAAGTGCCATCAGTAACATACTTCTTGCCTTCACATCATTCTTCTTTTGAGTCTTTTCATCAGTAGTTACAGGACCTGGTATTAGAGAAGTTGAGGATTCATCATCATTTGTTGTTGTTCGAGCTACTGGTTTGAATGAGTTTCCATTCCCTATGACATCCCATAGAGCATAGTCTTGTACTTGAAAGTATTGCTCAATCCTTAGCTTCCACATCTTATATTCACCCTGTTTGAGAAGGGGCAATTTTGCAGTAGTATTGGTTTGTGCAGTTTCTAGATCCATCTCTTTTTTGTGAGTAAAGAGTTCTTCTAGATCAAAGTTTCAGAACACAAGCTCTGATACCACTTGTTGATCCCAACTTAAGATCAATTATTTAGCTTGTAAAGAGTATGTTACATTGGATAAATCCAAAATAACAATGGTAAAAACTTTTTGTGTATATTAAAGAGTATGCGGAATCTACTCTTCAATACTTAGAAGAATTATGAATGTAACAGTAAATATAAATGAACAAAGATGTAAAAAAGCTTCAATATTATTAAGATCAATAATACGAGTACTCTGTCTATGTAACACCCCCATTTTGACAAAAAAATAGCAACGGAAGGTAATCTAGGGTATTACTTCATAGTACAACAGTCATAATCATAGAAAACGAATCGTAAAGTGACATTTTGGAAAATTTAGTTATCATTCATTTATTCATCAGAGTTTTACAAAAGAGAGGTCCCAAAATCTAGAAACATAAGGTTTGAATGATAACAATTTAGCCATCTTCAAGTCTGTGCCACTCCGTGCCATAAGTTACTCAATTTCCTAAGATAAACATGCCAAAAAGGTCAACACAATGGTTGAGTGAAATTCATATGTTTATGACAAATAGTTAAATACAAGTCATCATAGATAGTGGGTTACGTTGTTATACACCCATAGATAGTAATAATTACAATGAGTACAATTATCATAGAAAACTGTATTATTGCCATAAGCTCATTATATCAATACGTTAACATGGAAATCACCGTAGTGACATTAGTTGAGAAACAAATGTCCTCGTGGAAAGGTAACTTGCCAAAGTTACCCATTATAATCAAATATAGTGCTATTGGTACTAAAAGTATAGGCACACCAACTGGAGTCGTCACACCCCCAATAGATCTATCCACAATATTCGCATTCACTCGCAAGTGACTAATGGTTCATGATTAAGAAATATTGGCAGAGGAAGGTACTTAGGAAATAATATATCTGGCATACAGTTGGAAAAACACTTGCATTCATGGTTTAAGCATGTATCCCCTTCGCGGGTTTATAAAGTATTAAAAAGATTTAAAATGCGAGGCTATGGACTCACCTTAACAGGGAAATCTGATTGATGGCAAAAGTATATGAAATGAAAGTAACGGCCTCGTCACGTAACCTGAGGGTAATATGTCAAGTCTTAGTGTGATTGCTTATGTTTTCAAAACTTTATAAAGTTTTACATACATCTTACTTTGATTTATTAATTTATGGAAATATTGTATCACTATTCGGGCTATCATAATTTAGAGGTCATGTAGTAAACGTTTGAGGAGCCAAGACACATTAAATTGTAAATCCATCAAACTCGTCAAAACGTATACCAAAATGAAACCCCTCACATGAAATTCTCTGGTAACATGATACGATAAGATTTTAGGTTTCTTCAAAAGCTAGTTGATGATAAGTTACGTTAAATATATAACATAATTGTTTTATAATGCGTCAATCGGTGATTAATAATGATAAATGTGTCGGGTTTTAATAAAATCAAGTCTTATAATATTAATATATATTTTTATAACTAATATAAAAATATTTCATTTTATACCTTTAAGAATGCAAAAATGGCAATATATACCATTGGTTTATAAACTTTTACAAGTTTAGTCCTTTTTATAATAAGTATATATATATATATATTAAACCTTTAACTTTAGAACTTGGCCAAACAACCCCTCATAATTATAACTTTAGAATAATGACATTTTTAGCCCCTATAGTTATAAATTTCAAAAAGTTACAATATATACCCCTATCCATGAAAACATTTGCAAATTAAGTCCAAAATTTATAATTTTGATATTTTTAAAATCCAAAAGAGTTTTGCATGTCATGACTTATTAGAATAAGCTAAAATAAGATGTTTTAACATAACAAAAGTTTAGAAAAATGATTCGTTAGCTAGAAAATCAAAACAGGTCGTTTTTAGGGTTTTAACCAAAAACGCATGGGTTTGAGGATTCAAGGTTTTAACAAGGGTTCGTATAAGATCTTAGGAGTCTTATGAACATTCTAAAATAGATTATGAGCTTATTGAACAAGATTATAAGCATACTTGAGCTAAAATGGGTCGAAAAAGGGTTTTTGGGTTCGTATGCCTAGATATGGATTCAAGACCTTCCTTCTCTTGATTCTTGGCTTCTATTATGATCTTAGGGACCTTCTACTTTTTCTTTGGCTTGGCTAGAACTTGTTTTGAACTTAGATTTAAGGTGGAAAAGAGTTGTAAGGATGAAATGAAACTGTGTGTGTGTGTGTGTTCAGCTTATATAGGGCTTAAATGACTTAGGGGCCAAGTTTTCTTGGAGTAGGCACCAAGATTACTTGGTGTGGTGGCCAAGGGCTGCACAGTTACCGAAGGAATTTAACGAATGATCCATTATTCGTTGTGTTACAAATCGTACGATGTAAAAGTATGTGTATAAAGTGGAAGATATCGCCCTTACCCTTGCTGAGTATGTAAAATTTTGGGATGTTTGGGAGGTTGGACCGTTCGGAACGCCCAACTCTAGGTTGTTGTTTTTGAATCTTCATGATCTAGAATTGTAAATAGTCGTGTCTTTATCATGGTAACGGTCGGGAAAAAAGTGTCTAGCAACTTGTATCTTAGTCTTAATCTATTTGTTTCTTGATTTTTATTTAACAACAATTTACTTCCCTCTCACCTGATGATTAGCCGCTGGTTTTACGCGAACATGGATTTGATCGAGGATGCATGTCTATTCAGTCGTTACTACCATGTCTGCATGTCTCAGCTGCCTCGTTGGTTTACGACTTTTGGTAAAAGTTAGAAGGTTCCTACCCTATCTCATTCTTCATCTTAACCGTTGGTTAAATTCGAATGGGGATGTGATCGGACACACATGTCTATTCTGTCCGTTACTGGGCCATGTATGTGTGCTTTAGCTTGCGCCTGTTGGAGTGGTTACATTCTGGTGTGAAAGATTGTAAATGATCAAACCATAAGCCATTTTCCATTACAAAAATCCTAATTTACCTTTTTTAAACTTGTTACTCCTTGGCTTTAAGTGGTGGAGGATATGTTCCTTGCCAAACTTATGATGATACTCGTCTTATGACCGATCAGATTGAGTGAATTTGTTACAATGTTAGCACATAGATTAGTTGAGTGATTTGAGTGTTTTATCTTCTCTATTTTGTTGACGGTGTTTGGGTTGTTGTACTTGTATAGATCGATTAAATGCTTTATCAGAAAATATCTCCTTAGGGATATCAATTTTTATACTTCTAAAAGGCTACTTGTGGACAAGTAGGATTCAGTGGGGGGGGGGGGGGGGGTATTTGATGACAGCAAATAACATCTATTTTATGCATTATTTATCCCATGTACAATAACCTATTTTGTTATAAATATTGCAAGAATTGTTACGTAATCATTTCTATTTGAGAATTGCTAGTTGATTATGGAGTACTTGGTGAATGATTAGTCTAATAAGTCACGCTATTATGGGAGCTAAATAAAGAGTTCGAGGAAAGTCTATTGATTGACAGCAATTTAGCCGTATTATTCTAGGACCTATACGACGTATCCAAGACTTTGACGAATCAAAAGACCATTGCCTAACTTTGAAGAATACGCCGTATCCACATCAATGATACGCCGTATGTAATACTTTGGTCAACGAGGAAGAACAAGCTAGATTTACCTCAATACGCCGTATCCATCAAGAAGATATGGCGTATTCGTGCCTACACTTCACCAGATACCAAGAAGAATTCAAGCTTAATACGCCGTATCTAGAAGCCTCTATATGCCGTATCCAAGGATTATTATACAAGAAGATTCTGGAAGATATCAAACGTGGTCCTTACTCCAAGAAAGCCCAATACATTATATCCCACATTGCTCGATACGGCGTATCAAACCGACTACCAGACTATATAAATAGACGATCCTAAACTTAGTTTTAGGTATGCAAGTGAATATCTAAACCACCAAGTCGACCAAGAGACGAATAAAGGAGTCTAGAAGGTCAGAAAAGAGCCTCAAGATCATAGGAAAACTCTTGTAATCTTTGCGCTACCAAATACGCATTTAATTAAGGTTTCTTTATTTTAATCGTTCATATATCAAACCGTGTGTATTTTTACAATGACTATCGGCTGATACCTTTAGGTATCAGCCATGTTTATAAATATCTAATGTTTGGTTTGTTTATCTTGATTGTTTAATTTATCGTTGATTGTTGTTTATGTTTACCAATTTATATTCGTTTACATGCTTAAGTATGCGACCTATCATTCAGTTGGGTCTAGTCCTACATATTTAATGCGCTGCAACTTCGGTGTTGTTTGGGCGTAGGCTAAGAGTCCGGGATAGCTCTCCTTATTGCAATTTATATATCTAGAATCATAGGATCACCAATATTGACCTATCTTTGCCCTTTGATTGGGAGCTTAGTTGAGCCATAAGGTGACCTTGGTACCAACGAGTACGTTCTAATCAATTGGTAAGGACTCGGACAGTGGACTACTAGTATACAAAGAGCCGTTAAGCAGTAAGTAGGTAAAATCTCCATGAGCTAGGGTTTAGTAAGAGCACCATTATTAATCTTCAAAGATAGATTATAATCAACAAATGCTTGCTTTATGCGGATGCGTCTAATTATGACACGATTAGCATGTCTAGGTCTTAGGAAGAAGTACCGCCTAAGTTTAGGAATGATATGCGCCTTCGAGATAAGACAATCATTGCACTAAATAAACAAACCTGCGTTTTATCAGATTATTCATGGTTGATACGTTTTCCTTACATTAGTTCTTGACCGCTTCTCTATCATTTATTTGTCTTCTTGTGTATGTTTATTGCTTTACTTGTCATGTAAACCTTAGGTTAGATAACTAAACCTCGTGCCAGTCTCTCAAGCTGAAAACCCCCTATTTGCATTAGTTTTAGGTTTAACTTAGATAACTAAGATACTGATAGAATTAGGAATTAACGATCTCGCTCTTAGTGATCGACACCCTACTTACCACGAAACTCCATCTGACCGGGTACACTACCCGTTAAAGTGTTGTTTTTAGGTATAGTCGGCATAAAATAAATAGTAAAACTTGATATATAAAATACCTACTCACAACGACATATCAAGTTTTTGGCGCCGTTGCCGGGGAGTGAAGTTGTTTAGTTCTTATTTATTAGTGTTTTAGTTTAGTTTAGATTCAGTTTAGATTAATTTGCATATTTGTGTGTTTGTTTTGTGTGTTTGATTTCTGCATTGTATATTTTGCATATTGTGTGTTTGTGTGCATTATTACAGTTCGTTGTAGCCTTCTGAGTCGAATACTCAATACGACGTATTCATTTTCTTGGATACGGCGTATAATTTTTTTTCAAACCAATACAGCGTAT
>BQNB010189600.1:0-11856 GCA_026074375.1 Tanacetum coccineum | reverse complement strand
GGACGATGCGTGGATATCGAAGGACTCGGACTCGGTGAATAATACACATTCGATAAATATTTAAAAATTGTTTCTAATTGAGTCGTGTTTAACTCTTATGGATTTTGATCAAACTTAAAAATTTAGGGACCTGTGCAACTCTGATATTTTAATCGAATGTGATACCTTATTTTAAAACGTCTCTTATGAGGTCGTTCATTGTGACTAGTGTGTATGAACTATGAAGTAGCACCCCAAAGTGGCATTCCGTTGCATTGTAATTTTGGGGGTGTTAAAACTTATGCGTACACTTTCCTTTTCTTTAGCTCAAAACTTTAAATGTCTTGTAGAAACCGCTCAAGACCGAGAAAACTAATTTTCTCGTTGTTAGGATAAGTTATCTTTGAAGATAAACTTTAATTTATTTGAAGTCTGGGTTATGTACTGATTTGCACATAAGACATAAAGAAAATTAGAAATGACATGTTTTGAAACTTTTGAACTCTTGCTCGAACTTCATTTACATACCCGTGACAATATTAATCGTCATTTCTAGTTACATAAATGTTATCGATTCCAACAAACATGTCGAGAAGATTCTTTTTGGAATTTTTGATTTTTTGATTTTGTATTTTCTTTTTGAAATTTTATATTTTTGTATTTGGCTTTTCTCAAAAATATTTACAAGTCGATGTTTGATGAAATATCAAGCAAATTCATTTGCCAGAACCTCTAGTTCTGTTGGAGTCAAACATCTCATACCAATTCGTCTGATAAGATACTCAAACCGATCTTGAGGAAGGGCTTTTGTCAACATATTAGCTAATTGGTATTCAGTTCTGACAAAGTACAATTCAATTATACCACGTTCAACCTGTGCCTTTATAAAGTGGTATCGAGTATGGATGTGCTTGGTACGGGAGTGTTGCACGGGGTTGCAAGAGATTGCCATGGCTGACTAAGAGTCATAGTACAATGGTACTTTGTTGTAATCAAATCCATAATCCTTAAGTTGTGTCCTCATCCACATTAATTGAGCACAACTTGCAGATAACGCCACGTACTCTGCTTTTGTGATGACATTGCAGTGCAGTCCTGCTTCTTTGACATCCAGCTGACTAACTTATCAACTAGGAACTGTATTCATCCAGACGTACTTTTGCGAGTATCAATGCATCCGGCATGATCAGCATCTGAAAATACGGTTAGTTCAAAGCCAAAATCCTTTAGATACCAGAGTCCTATATTT
The DNA here is from genome assembly GCA_026074375.1 of Tanacetum coccineum. Classification (NCBI taxonomy): domain Eukaryota; kingdom Viridiplantae; phylum Streptophyta; class Magnoliopsida; order Asterales; family Asteraceae; genus Tanacetum; species Tanacetum coccineum. The sequence continues at coordinate 10,628 of BQNB010189600.1, read as the reverse complement.
ATGGTACCCTTTAAGTATCTAAAGATCCTTTTAACCTCTTTGAGGTGCTTTTTCTGTTGGTCTAGCTTGATAACGTGCACAATAACATACTGCTTGTACTAAGTCTGGTCTACTAAATGTCCGATACATGAGTGACCCGATCATACTACGGTAGTTTGTTTAGTCAATGGGTTTTTTACTCAAGTCTGCATCCAGTTTAGGTTTAGTAGCCAATGGTGTACCAATGCTACCACATTTATCCATACCATGCATTTTGAGTATTTCTAAAGCGTACTTGGTCTGGTTGATAAAGATACCTCATGGGGATTGGTGGATCTGAAGTCCTAAATAGAATTTCATTTCTCCCATTAAGGACATCTCAAATCTAATGTGCATTAATTTTTCAAATCTTTTAGAAAATTTTAGGTTTGTAGACCTAAAAATGATGTCATCGACGTAAATTTTCAAAAGTAGAATGTCCTCCCCGTATCTTATCGTAAGTAGAGTTGGTTCAATAGTACCTTTAGTAAAACCTTTGGACATCAGGAAATTTGAGAGTTCATCATATCAGGCTCTTGGAGCTTGCTTCAATCCATATAGAGCTTTCCTTAGACTGTAAACTTATTCTGGATGATTAGGATCAACGAACCATCTAGTTGAGCAACATAAACCTCCTCCTTCAGTGGACCATTAAGAAATGCCTTTTTAACGTCCATCTGGTAGATTGGAAAATAATTGTATGCTGCGTAGGCGACGAAAATCTGAACAGCTTCCAAGTGAGTAATTGGAGCAAAATATTCCTTAAAATCAATACCCTCTTCTTATGCATACCCCTTGGCTACAAGTCGTTCCTTATTGCGAATGACAGTTTGATCTTCATTCTTTTTGTTCTTCCATAACCACTTTAGCTTGATGACTTTCTTGCTAAATGGTTTGTTGACAAGTTCCCAGACTTGTAGTCTGTCGAATTGATGAAGCTCATCCTGCATTGCCTCGATCCATGCGGAATCAGCCATTGCTTCCTTAATGTTTTTTGGTTTAGCAGTACTCACGGTGAGTGCGAACATAGACAATTCAAGATCTGTTGCAAGTTGTCATCTTGTTTGCACTGGCTTGGATGGATTTTGGATTTCCCACGAAATTGTTCTAAGGGTGATCCTTTGTCCATCGGTGTTCACGATTTGATGACGTTGGTTAGAATGTGTGCCATGTTTGAAATTTTTTAAATTGCGAGAAGTCTGACTTGCTTCTTCACGTCTTACCGGTGTACTAAAGATGTTGTTTATATATGGTTTCATCAATATGTGCATCTGCTGCTTGATTATTGTTGTTTTCCGTAGCATTAACATTTGTTGTTGGAGTGATCGGTTCTGTTGTAGGTTGAATATTTGCTGTAGGTTGTGTGTTTTGTTTTGTAGAATTATCAGAGAGAGAGGAAGACGTTGACACACTATGATTATTTGCAGTGAAGTATTCTTCGAACAAAGGACTGAATAGAAATTCTAACTCTTGTATTGACGGAGCATTTGTGATTGCTAAAGGAGAAACAGTTGGAACCAGCGTTTAACTTGAAGGTTCATTGTTGTGGTCTTGAATGTCGAGGCTTGAACTGTTATGTTCAAACGTCATTTCAGTTCATTTAGAACTCGGATTTTGTCTTAGGGGTGCGGGGCCGAAGTTGTCATAATCTGACGCCTTTGACAATACCTTGATTTCATTAAAGTTGATATGAATGGATTCAAATATCAATCTAGTTCTCTTGTTGTAGACTTTATATCCCTTTGACTGAGTAGAATTTCCTACCAAAATGCACGAATCCCTTTTTTCTTTCATCTTGTCGAGGTTTTCACCATCTCGGGTTATGCAACAAGTGCAACCAAAGATGTGAAGGTGTTTAATATAAGGTTTTCTGTCATTGATTATGTGATATGCTATCTTTTCGTGTCTGGGGAAGATGAGACATCTATTCTGAATATAACATGCGGTTGCTGTAGCTTCAGCCCAGAAGAATAAAGGAAGTTTAGAAGCTAAAAGCATCGTTCGAGCAGCCTCAACGAGAGTATAGTTCCGTCTTTTGACAACGCCATTCTGTTCAGGTGTTCGAGGAGTGGAAGTTTGATGTTCAATGCCTTCTTCTTTAAAATAAGCATGTAGTGTCTTGTTCAAGAATTATGTGCCTCTGTCAATACGAACAGTAATCACTTAAGCTTGAAGGTTGCGTTGAATCATCTTGAGAAAATCTTTTAGTACATTTGGTGTTTCATCCTTGGTTCTTAGAAAGAGAGTCCAAGTGCATCAAGAATAGCCGTCAACAATCACCAGAATGTATTTCTTTCCATTGATGCTTTCAATCCGCATTGGACCACATAAGTCCATATGAAGCAAATTTAACTGTGCTTTTGAAGTTGAACTGGTATTTGTCTTGAATGTGATTCTCTTTGCTTTACTCAATTCATATGATGAACACCACTTGATCCTTTGCTATAGTTCAACTTGGTAATCCGTTATATTATTCTTAGATAGCAAGTTTGATGGTGTCGATAAAAAAAAAAAAAACTTATTTCGATGTGATAACCATGCTTGAGTTGGTGAAGCTTTTGCCAGAAAACAGATTGGAGTTGGTGAAGATGTCTCTCGAAGAGAGATTGTGTAGAGATCATATCCACGATTACTGGTAAGTAAATCGTTTCCTTGAAGATCTCTTATAAAGCAAGTAGATTTACAGAATGCAACCTCCAAATCCGCATCATAAAATTGACCAACCGAGAAGAGATTGTAATTAAGGAATTCGATGTAATAAACCCTCTTGATCATGATATTTCCTTGAACGAAATCTCCATAACCAAGAATTGGAGCAAATTGATCATTTCCAAAATGAACGGTACCCAGATATTTTTCAATAAAATTACACAGCAGCTTGAGGTTTCCCATCATATGCTTTGTGCATCCAGAGTCAACAATGAATAGGATGAGTTGAACAATCTTCAAGATAATTAGAGGATGATGGAATATTTGACAGATTGGATCCTAAAGAGTTTTTGATTTTCAAGACATTAGTTATCCTATATGCATTATCTATAGTGGGACTAATACTTGTTGACACATTGATTTCCCTAATTTTAGGTACCCATTTCCTTTTGGTTTTAGAAGTCCATTTATATCCTGAGGGACATTGTTTTTCTATCCACCATTTTCATGCCTTATTTGTGTTCTTATACAACATCCTAAAGCAACTCTTAGATTTCTGGATAGTGGAGTCTGATGAAACTGTTTTCTTATGGGCTGTTGCAACAGATTTATTAGCTTGACTTTTGGGTTTTCTAGTACTAATAGGCACTACTTTAGGCTTCTTAGTTCTAGCATTCACGTCATTAATAAATTTAGAAACGCAAGCATCATGATTTGAATTAAACACACATTTTTCACAAGTAGCACAAACAACATTAACATTCAAAGTTCTAGACTTTAAACTGTCAATACACGCAGTTACAGACTTTGTTTTATTAGAAATACTAGAAATCCTATTATGGTCTTCTACTTCAATCTTTTTAAACTTCACTTGACTATTGTTTTGCACGACATTATCTTTCATTTGAGTGCTCTTAAGTTGTGGTCTGCTAACACTAGTGTTGTGAATTACTCATGTAGAGGTAGATACACAAGGATTAGTATTCCTAGAAGTCTAAGGCAACTGTGCTGCTTTAGTTTGTGTTGGCCTAGTGTCAATTCGATACATTCCTGGTTTAATCGCATTTGGGTTTCTTACAGCTTGACTTGCTGTTTGATGTAAGATCTGTGTAGTGACTGGTTTTGATAAACCCCCTAACACATTAGTTTTGGTAACCGACTTTGTCATTTTAAAACTTGTCCTCTCAAGAGTGTCTGAAAAAGGAGTCGGTTTCCTAAAACTGATGGTTTTGGAATCCTTTAAGAATTTAGTTGTCGAACAATAGATGGTTTATTAAACTTAGTGTCCACAGACTTTCCATTACACTTCTCAATGAGTTTCTTTAACTCACTTATGGCAATGTTCTTGTCTTGCAGTTTAGCTTTCAAATCTTGTATTTTAAAGTATGTTTACGTTCTTTTAGAAATAAAGTTGACTCATTTTCTTTGTAAACTGCGTCATTTTTCATTTGTTCTTGACATTGTTGTAAAGCAAGTTCAAGAAAAATCGAGTGTTTTTCTAATTTAGCAAAATTTCATAAAAGCTCGTTGTAAACTTCTTTACTCGCATTTTTAGTTTGTTTAGAAAGCTTTTCCGCAAGACATTCACATTCTTTGACTTTATGAACATATAGGCATTGCAATTCATTATATGCATCTAAATCAAATAAATAATGCAAATAAGAATACATAACATCCTTTGAGATACACTATTGGAGAAGTAGATCATATATTTTTAAAAAGCAGCTTTGTCAGATTCAAGTTCATCAATCTCTTTCTCAAGTGATTGAACGTACTATAAATCTGTAAACAACTCTTGTTTAAGTTCATTTACAAATATGAAACTATCATTTTGTTTCTTTAGGGCACGCGGCAACAAACAAGTTTTCAAAAGTGAGGTCATATCTTCAGTAGTTGGTGTACGAACTGCATCATGCGTATGTCTTTCCCAAGCTAAATCAACAATTTGTTTGAAATGATTTATGTTATTAGTCATTACATTATAAGCTTGTCTACTCTTGCTTATTGATTTTTGAGTAGGTAAAAAACTGATTTTTTTAACAATGTGAGGTTTATCCTTTACAAAAGATTTTCTCCACATTTTCTTTCGAACTTCATTTGTGTGAGCAAACTTATCAAGATATTCCCGTGATGGTGGTTTAAAAATTTTATAAAGACTATTTTGTTTTGTGTAGTCGTATGGTTTCACTAAGTCTTTATTCACTTTTGATCTGCTTTCTTGTTTAAGAGTCAATGTCTCTTCCCTATTAGGTGCAAATATGTTTGCAAGATCAGATGTGTCATATGAGATCTCATACAAACATGACTTTTCAGATTGAGCTTTCTTGAGGTACATAGGATTTGCAAAAGTTGGTCTTCCATTATATGTTGACCCTTTAGGTGCTAACATATGAATGGTTTGAATTGACTGATTTCGTTTATAAACAATTTCATTCAAAAATTTTAATTGCTTTTCCATCGCAATCAATTTGTCAAGATCGTTGTCTTCCTTAAGTTTCAAATCCTTTATTACCTTATTTTTCTCTTTGACAAGCCCTTTGTAACTTGATTTTGTTAAAAGACTCTGTTTGACTAACTCATCATGTTTCTCTTTGACAACAGAAATTTCATATACTTTTATTTTCAAACCTTCTTTTATGTCATGTTCTTTTTGAGCTAATAGTTCTAGAGTGTCTTTTAATTTACGTTCAAGTGTGTCATGCTCAATTGTACAGTTATGGTAAGTCTTGTACTTCTCAAGCTCAATCTCTTTGTTCTGAAGTGCAATTATCCATGTATCTCAAGACTAGTTTTGCACTCTTCAAGTGCAGACTTACACTTTAGTAATTCATGAGAGAGTGATGTGTTTACTTTCTTTAATTGCTTCTATATCTTTTTGTTTTCATTAGTATCAAATTTTAAATTTGCAAGTAAATTAGCAAGTACAACACGCTCATCATCACATTCTTTAGCATTTTGGTCAGCCTGATTTTCATTATCACACATATCTGATGAATCAGGAATGACATTACTATCAACCTCTTCCACCTCACATGTGTTATTAATGGAAACAGGTTGCTCAGAATGCCATTTTTCATTGGCAAACACATTATAGTCATCGTTAGAATGTACCTCTTCCATTGGCTCAGCATCAAAGGATGGTCCTGTATCAGTAGTATGAACCTCTTGGATCTTTTCCATGTACATGTAATGTGCTTACAATTCTTGTTCATCAACTTCTTCATCTGTGTCCTCTAGCCAATCAGCTTGCTCTGCTTGTAATGGAACAACTTTCTCAGCTTATTTATACAACATCTTTTCCTTGTGATAATTGTAATCTTTTGCCCTTTTTGGTTTCCTGCACTCCTTAGCAAAATGCCTAAATTCTTTGCAATTAAAACACTGTATCCTCGTCCGATATACTACCTGAGTACCTACAGTCTCCCTAGCCCCAACAACAGTCACTGTCCTTTGATTCTCAAACTGTCCAGCCTGATTGTCATTCTTGTACCTAGGAGAAGTATTCACATTCTTGTTTCTGGTGTTTGAGGAAGTTTTGAGGTTGTTGTTGGTAGATTTGTAGATCTTTCTAAAGTACTTTGTAATGAGTGCAAAGTTTTTTTGCATATCCTTATCTCTCTTAGCTTGTTCTGGATCACTGTATTCTTCGGAAGCTGACTCAGATGGAGGTGTGATTGGTTTGGCTATCTCTTTGCCTTTGTGTCTGGTAGATACATGAGATCTGGTGGAAGATGATTGTTTTGATGGTGGTGCATATGACTTGTGAGATTTTGGTGCTTGATAATGATTATCTAGATATTGTTGTGTAGCAGCAACAAGTGCAAGTGGATTTGCATTCCTAAAAATCTTTTTAGCACGAATTTCATTTACTTCTTTTTGATACTGTTTTAGAATGTCAAAGAGCTTGTGGTAGGATTCTTTGTCCAAGTCAACGGTTTTCTTGACAACATTCACAAATCTTGACCATTCTGGTTGAATTTGTTGAAGAAACTGAATATTAACTTGCATAGTAGCAACTTCCAACTAGTTTCTCACTATTTCATTCATCATTTTGTAAAACCTAGAGTAGTATGACTCAATGGACTTTTCATCTTTGGAAGTAAATCTGCCAAAATCCAAAAACAAACTAGTCTTAACATCTTTCTTGTTAAGAGATTCACCCTGTTGTAGCTTTTCAATAGCTATCCACATCTCATGAGCTGTCTAGCAAGCATCAACAGTTAAGTAAATGTCATCCCTGATTCCAGTCAAAATCAAATGAATTGCTTCCTTTTCTACATCATAATAACCTTTGTTTTTAGGAGTGATATTCAAGAATGTCCCAACAACTGTTTGTTCTTCAACTGTTAGAGAATCATCTGTTGCAGGTTGACTTGGAATTATGACAGTAGAAAGTTTATAAGGACCTTGTAGGATGCATTTTCTCAAGGCATCACCGTTTGGTTTTGTATCAACATATCTCATGAAACGCGATTGCCACTGAGCATATCTTTCCGTTGCAAGCATTGGTGGACGATCTTTTAAACCAGTTTCCATGATGTTGTTATGCATTTGATTATCTGTTGTGGATGTTGTAGTTGGAGTAGTCATGATGAATGATTGTTGTGGTATGAAGTGAAAATGAGTTTCAATGAATCTTAAACAGCTAAAGTGATTTTAGTTGTGGTTGTGAGAATTATTAGTTTACGGGATTTTACAAGTCTACGATTTAAACTGAGAAAATAAGTCTTTTACAGGATTTTACTAAATCAAGAAGAAACCGTGAAAGTAGAATGGTTGTTGTGATTTGTTGTTGTAGAATTAATTGTCGTTGAAGTCCAATATTAAGTTAGAATGTCTTAATTGATAATGGCATGTATGGAAAATGGTTGACCGAATTTGCTTTCGTGAACCGAAATTGAATTTCTATGTTAAATGTCACAAACCGTAGGATTAAGTTATGTCACAAACCGCAATTAAGAATGTCACAAACCGCAGTAGGGATAATTGCACAACTACAGAACCCTCTAATTTACACAAACCGCATAACCCTTTGATTTACACAACCCGCAGAACCCTTTAATTTACACAAACCGCAGAACCCTTTGAGTTATACAAACCGCAGAGCCCTTAAAATTATGCCATAGTTTTGTTTTGTCTAATTGTCATAAACCGCAAAAATGTAATCCCTGTAAGTGACACAAACCACATACTATAATAATACATAAACCGCAGAACACTAGTTTGCACAAACTGCAGAAATCATAACACAAACCACAGTCTTCAAATGGTTTACACAAACCGCAACCTTCATCTTAAAACCCAGAAATTTTGGATTCAAAAACGTTGTTTGATGCTTCAATAAGCTTCTAATAAGCACTAAAGTAATGAAAGTACAAATGGATGATTGAAAACAACAACAAATAAGCTTAAAATGATTCGAAATGCATCAAAACGCAGGGTTTTAAAAGGAAACAAAAAAATACGATGTTAGATCTAAATAAGGTGTTTGTTTTGGCTTATTTTTATCACAAGCTTATCACAAAAGGTTATAGATAAGAAAGTAGCAAGCTTGTTGATTCAAATAGATTATATTGAGAATAAGCCAAATCAAAAGGCTACTAAATAAGCTACGATATAAGCAAAAATGAAACCACAAACACACTAAACCCACCCCCTGGCTCTTGTTACTAATTGTAGGACCAATGATATCATTTCACTTCCATATTACATGAATCAATGTAAGAAGAAAAGAGGAAGAAAGTATAGAGAGAGAAAGAAGAGAGAGAAAGGATGGATAGATTATTCAAATGTAAGAGCATACATGAAATGAACAACCAACCCTTCTCCATGTGTGGAGAAAGGGTATTTATACACTAAGGCTTGAGCCATGGGTTTTTCTTAGTGGGTTGGGCTCGGGATTACTTTGGGCTTTAGCCCGATACACATGTAATATTAGATTAACTAACGAGCCTAATTCCCGTTTCTAGCCTATTACAACATAAATTTAATAATGACCGGGCTTCCATGTCTAGAGACCGAGCTTCCATTTTTGACTCAAAATTTTGAGGCTAACAAACAATTATTACAACTTATGCATACCTAAAAATCGATTCCTCAAATTAGGGCTTTGTCATAATTTGGGTGTTTTGTTAATTTCAGTTTTTTAATAGATTTAGTGGTTTTATAAAGTTTGGGTTTTTTAGTTCGTATCATTCATGGCTGTGGTGGTTGAAGTGGAGGAGGAGGAAGAAAAGAAGGTGAATTGTAGAAGTAGGATATTTCTTAGAAAGATTGACGAGAAAAATTATAAATGGATATTTCTTTTTTACTTTTAGTTTTGAATGGTGGTGGTGCGGCGATTGAAGAAAAAAACACAATGGTCAAAAGAATAACTTTTGATAATATCAGGTAAGAAACTCTCACATATTACAACTTATGTAAGTGCACCACACAAACACATTTGTTTTATTCATATATATAGAGTATTAGTGTCGTGGCATTATTTTTGAGTCAATATTAGTAACCACTAGCAACTAAGTTTGCATGGGTCATTACCTTTGAAACTATCTCACTCACTCAGTGGAGAGCTAAGTTTTATTGATGTAGATTTTGCATTGTCGACCTTTAAATCAGTGGCATTTTGATAACATCAAATAATTAATACTTTTATATATCAAATTCCCGCATTTATTGCCTCACGTTATGTCATTTTTATATGAATTCAGTACTTAATTCATTTATTTGGCGAATTCAGGTAATTAGAGGCGTTGAAACAGGCAAGATGCGGAAAATCGGCAAAATGAAGAAAATACGACAAAAACCGCATTATGGAAGATATTACGACGTAACGTCCCGCAGGAGTTACGTCGTAATCAATTATTCATTACGAAGATTTGGTGCTGACGAGGCATTACGACGTAACGTCCTGCAAGAGTTATGCCGTAAAATATTTATTGCTGAAGATAATTATGCCGACTAAGGGATACGGCGTAACGTGACGATCAAATTACGCCGTAAACAATTTTAATACTAATTGAAGGAATGTTGCGTCAGAAGGTTTACGGCGTAACATGGTCGATGCTGTTACGCCGTAAAGATGAGTCATCACAGGGACCATATTTGCACAAATCATATGAAGTTTCGTAAATGAAATATAAACTACAAAGAAAATAGGGGACTAAACTCGTACAGAGGCCAAACTTCCAATTTATTATATAAAGATATCACATGAACAGATTCATGCATTCAATTCATTCGAGTGGTACAGCCACAAAAGAAGAAAAAGGGAAAAAGTTGTTTGAGCGTTCGGTGTAGGGGCAAACCATTCGGGGTTTGCCATGGCGCTCGACTAGGGGATCGAGAGCACTGGTCTAGCATAATTTGTAATTATACTTCAATTTTATGTGGTCAATTTAATTCAGTTATTTTGACTTATTGGATCTAGCAATATGATTATTGATGTTATGATTATTAATTATGCTTTATTAATTGTTCATTTGCATTTAATTAATTAATTATCCTTATGATTATAAATTTACGATCTTATTGTTTTAGTTGCACCTTTCTTAATTTATGTAGTATGTTTTGAAATCCTTGAACTCCCTGCTAGGTTTTTGATATGAAGTTGAGTGTGTACGAGGTTTGAGTGATCCGCTTAACCTTTGTACACACGATTGATTACAGGAAACCAACACTTGTAGTTGTTCCCCCTTTACCCATGAGGTTAGAGCCCTAAGCATTAATTCCCTAGTTAGGAGTGCGAGCTAATAGGAGACCACCTGTTAGATAAAGTATATCTCATAATTAAAAGGAATCCTTAACCACTGTAAACTGAGAATAGGTTAATTCTCATTGCGAGTCCATTCCACTCAGTTCGCATAGGTTAGGTACATCTATAAAACTAGACCTAACGAATTTAGACCCCTTCTAAGGTTGTAACGAGACATTGCACATAAGATCATTGAATGCGATTATCCTTT
>BQNB010189599.1:0-11856 GCA_026074375.1 Tanacetum coccineum | reverse complement strand
TAACCGTCTTTAAGACATGCCTTATTCAGGTCTTTGAAATCCACACACATTCTCCAGCTATCATCATGTTTTTTTCACCATTACTGGGTTCGGCAAGCAACTGTGATAATGGACTTCTTTTATTATGCCGACGTCTACCAATTTTTCCACCTCCTCTTGTATTGCTTTGTTTCTTTCTGGTGACTATCTTCTTTTCTTTTGTCTGACTGGTGAGCATCCTTCACGCACATTTAGTCTGTGTTCCGCTATGTGTCGCGAAACCCCTGTCATATCCGATGGTTTCTAAGAAAATATTTCAAGGTTGCGTCTAAGTAAGTCGCACAATGCCTTCCGCCATTCCTTTGTTAGAATGGAGCCTATTGCAATTGTTTGCTCTGGATATTCTGGATGAATGGCCACATTGATTATTTATTCTGCTGCTTGAATGACATTGGAAGGCTGTGCTTCTGGTCCGGAGACCATTGTGCATTCGAGTGGGATTATCTTGCTGCTCCGCAGAGTGAGTATCCCTCCTGGGACTGGGAATTTTAGCTTTCCGTAAGCTGTTGACGGGACTACTTGAATCTTCCTCACTCCCGGCCTTTCTATGATCCCATTGTACGGAGACGATGATCTTACCACCACAAAATTCATCCATGTAGAGGTGAAATGTTCCGCATCCCCTATTTTTACCGGCAACGATATTTGTCCCATCGGCTATATGTTTTCTCCACTGAAGCCAATGAGGGGTGCGGTAGCTGGAACTATTTGGTTATTTACTTCCGGACGGAGCCTATTGAAGCAATGTTCGTATAGTATCTCTGAAGCTGATCCTCCATCCACATATATTCGGTGTATAAAGTGACCTCCTATCTCTGCCTCAATGATCATGGGGCCTTCCGTCCCATCCTCATCTCCTAAGGGTGGGAACAAAATTTTCAGATTGGGGGAGAAGCTTTGTGTAATTTTCTCCCTGGCAACCCTTTGCCATGGTTGAACCATCAAGATTGCCAGAGGCTTATCCTTTCCTGATGTTTCCCCCTTCTTTGTTGCCTTCTACTGATCCTTTCCGCTACCTTGTTTTAGCTCCTTGATCACGTGCGACAACTTTCCATTCTTGATTAGTTCCTCGATTTATCTTCTCAGATGCATGCACTCATCAGTGTTATGTCTTACTTCCCCATGAAATTCACAGAACTTGTTGTTGTTTCTTTTTTCCACGGAGGTTGTCATTGGTGGTAGAGCCTTGAATTTGCCTTTTTCTAGAGCCAAATTTCTTTTGGGGATTTTGTGAGGAGTGTGAACTTGTCACGTCTCCGCTCTGATCTCTACTGATTCCTAAAATCTCCCTTTCTGTCAAAATTTTGTTTTCTCCCTGCCTCCTGTTGCTTTCATGCCGGAAGTGTTTTCTTCTGTGCTTGGTTGGAAGCTGCCACCTCTCCCATGAGGAATGTTGTGGTTACCCTTATCATTTCATCCACTGACTTTGGGATATTGTCGTGCAGACGCTTAATGAGCTCGGGGTTGGTGATTCCGTGCATGAATTCGGAGATTCTCATGCATTCTGGGGCTCCCTTAACATGCCTACTCTCAACTTTAAATCTTTGCACGAAATCTTCCGTGGATTCCCCTTCTCTCTGTTTGATGTGATGGATTTCTACCGGATCCTTGATACAATTCTTTTGTTGAAGGAAGTTCGCTAGGAATGCCTTTTTCAAATCCTCATAGCTGTTTATGGATTCCGGAGGTGGGTCGTCAAACCATACCCTAGCGAATCTAGTGAGTGTAGAATTGAACATGTGACACCATGTCGGCATTGCCCAACGTTCCACCTTTGCAGCTGCCTAAAAGATTTTCAAGTGATCTTCCGAATCATCACTTTCGTCATATGTTTTTACGTTGTTTGGCATCCGGGTCTTTTTGGAAGGTCAAAGTAGCAGATGCGGGACGTAAAGGGATCTATTTCCTCACACACCCATGGTTATGATAGGTCGTCATCCTCGATACTTGACCTTTGCTTTTTTGATTTTGACTTCCAGTGTCCCCATCCGCTATCTTTACTTTTGGAGAGCATTTCTGTCCTCCGTGAACATGTTCTTTCATGGTGACGTTTTCTGGGAATGGATTCTGTTCTTCCCGAGCGGTGACTCTGGTAACGGCTTTCCGAGTGTGTGGACACACTCTTTCCTTTATCTCCCACCTATTGAATACCCCTCCGTTTCTTCTTCCTTTTCCTCACGGCTTGTGTCTTGGCGACTCTGACCTATCACATCTTATCCTAGAAAAGACGCTAGTACGTTTGGGGCTTCCGGACACGCTACGGGAGCGTCTGGGCCTTCGTCCTCTTCGGTGCTCACCTCTTACACTTGGTGTTCTAGACTCGGAGTGATGTGACACCTATTGCACCTTCGAGTTTCTTCTTGAGCATCCATCGAAGTTAAGACGGGCTTTCACTTCCTTTAGCTTTTCCTGCTGCATCTTTTGTTGGTGAACTTTTTCAGCTATTATTGGTAACAACTGATGATAATGCTTGTCGCAATACTCCCGGAGGGCTGCGTCACGACGCGGTCCTCTTAAGGTTTTTTGAGTTTGCTTCCCTACTTGTCCTCCCCCCCCCCCCCCCCCACCCCCCCCCCCCCCCCCCCCTGTTTTTCCCCCCCCCCCCCCCCTCCCTTTCATTTCCTTTTCCATCTGTGTTTCGCACCGGCGGACGTGAGGTGGGCTGAGATTGAGTCGCTGGTACTATGGTGAGTATTTTAGGAAGCAGTTGTGTATTGGGTCACGGATAGCGCAACTTGTTTGTACAATATATGTGATGGGTATTGAGTGCGTTAGTAGCTCTGTTGGGCTGACTTCAGCTCTCTTGGACTTGAGATCTTGTATTAAACAATGTAATTGAGGCTGATTTCTGCACAAGTCAAGTAAAGCCGTTAGCCTTACCGTAGGACGAACCACGATTAGACTCGGCGTTGAGAGTAAGTACATAGTTGTCAGAGTAGTATGTGTGTGTGTTGGAAGAGGAGACAAATGTACCTTATGGTGTGCGATGTCTCCCTATGATGAGTATGATGGGGTACGATAGTGCTTTTTAGTGCCGGGTGTACATCATTTTTGGGCCCGGTCCCACTAATAAATAATATGCGCATAAGGCGGAACTAGCCAGAACTCACACTGGCGCGGCTCCGGGAGGCAACAAGACGAGCACGGATCGGTCACAAGCCGCTTCCGTAGGCCATCCACGGATCAACTAACATCCGCGGAAGGTAATCCGTGTCCGCAATCACAATAACCGCGGACCTTTGCCCGACAAGGGTCCCACTTCGGCCACTACAATTGTAGGCGAAATACTAGGAAACCATAATACTAGACTCCCTTATAAAAAGGATCATCTGGCACACCAAAAGGTATGATTTTCTACAACTCTTTCGCAACAACACAACTTACTCTCTGAACATGCTGTACTGTTACTCTCACGCCGAAGTCTAATCGCGGGGTCCGTCCTCACGGTAAGGCTAACGGTTTATTTTCACTTGTGCAGGAAATCATCTCAATTACTTTGTTTAGTACAAGATCCAATCTCAAAAGAGCTTGAAGGTCCAGCCCAACATGCGATCTGAACTCACTCAATACCCCCCATCACATATTTTGTACTAACAAGGATGTCAAGACTCAAGACGCAAAAAAGTTACTAGTCGAAAAAGGGTATCGGTGGTGTCTAAAATGTTGTTGTGCCTCCACATGGTTACATAACATGAACTTGTTATGGTGTTTGGCATTATACATAACAATTTTTTTTAACTAATACATTGTTTGCCATTAACCAACTGGGATAGCTCAGTTGGTCATCAAAGATATCTTTGGATATGTGAGTTCCTCACCAACCTAAAGGTTGTGGGTTCAAGCTTCGCTGGAGGCATGTGTGAAATATATTGTGAGTCATGTGGTATAAATTGTGAAAAAAAAATTGCCGTTCTAAAAAAAAAAAACCATGTAGTATCTTAGTTTTTGATTCGCGAAAACTAGTATGTTGCCAAACAATGGATTGTGTATGTATTTCATACAGGTCTCATATGTTTGGTTTAAGCAGCTGAGAGGATTGACATGATGGGTATTTATTTACGAGCTATAAGGATTCCAATCCCGCCGGTGATCAACATGCCAAATGACTCAAATAAATCATGTTCATAGTCTCGTTGGTCATATCATTAGTTAGAAACACATGTTGTAATCAATAATACTATCGTTTGTTATGATGTGATTATGATATGTAAATAAGAATCATGTACATCATACGAGGAACAAATAAACATTGATGCTAGGTAAAGGAGTGTAAGACACCATAGTCCATTGAAAAGAAAGATGAATGTGACTAAGGTGAACAACATCAATAATTAGCAAAATGCTCAGTTAGATATAAGTCAAGAATGCCTCAATCAAGCTGGTCACACATGAATATGATCCGCGGTTTGAGTTTGACTTAATGGAAAAACAGCCTAATATGGTAAGCCATATCATATGTGAGTGTGCTTTGTTTTTTTACTTGGTTAAGAATGCATAACTTAACGCGGAAAGCAATCATATAAGCTTATCAATTGAATTGAGGGAACTGTTAATTACATGGACTAATCTTCTAAGTGAATATAGGGACTATATATTTCGAACAAGCAACGTACCCCGCGCGTTGCGGCGGGGTATAATTATTTTACGAAACGATTTCGAATAAATATTGAGTGAGAATTTTGTCTGCGCGTTGCGGCGGGGTTGACTTGTATGCAAACACATGTATTTTATTTCACTGAGCATTTTTTTTAACAATCACGGAATTTGAATGAGTATTTGTCGTTGGGACGAAAGTATACGTTAATTATAGAGCGAACGGCTTTTAGCATGTATATAAATATAAATATGAATGCGAAATCTGTTTCTAAATACAGTCGTAAATGGGAAAAAAGTATAGGTTATTTATATAATTTAAACTTTCACAGATTTGTACGTTCCTGACCCTTGTCGTTTATTTTTAAGTTGTTAGGTAGTTTAGGGTGTGTTTTGAAAGTTTTTTTTTAAAATATATATACATTAAACATCAACATTTTTTTATAAAATCGTACGTATGTCAGAAGCATTGCAATATTAGGTTCGTTTTGTTCGCAATTCGAAGATCTTTCCGCGGGTATTTTTTGATCTGAATGAATCGGTAAATATGTGTTATATATTTGAGAAATAAAGTTTATTATATAAAAAAGTCATAAATAGTTAAAAGTTGGGGGTATGTTTTGTAAATTTTCTTTTTTTCCTATTTATATTAAACTTCAATATTTTTTATAAAATCGTGCGTATGTCAGAAATATTTTAATATTTGGCACATTTTGTTCGCAATTCGAAGATCTTTTCGATGGTATTTTTTTATCTGAATGAATCGATAGATGTGTGCTATATATTTGATAAATAAAGTTTATTATATAAAAAAGTCGTAAATAGTTAAAAGTTGAGGGTCCGTTTTGTAATTTTTCTTTTTATATTTGATTTTGGACCAATTCTTTCGTTGTTGGACTAAGGATTTCGGGTTCAGAAATGATATATATAGTAATAATTTGTAATCTAGGAGTAGTCAATTAAAACCAAGATAAGTGAATAGCATAAAGCTGATGTGGAGTTAACCGGTAAATGCATGTTTGCGTCAAGAGTAGCCTAGGACCAGGGTAGAAAAATCTAATCTGATCACTTTATTAAACTCAAATCTTAATTTGAATAAGACAAAATACAAGAACTGATCTCAATCAGTATAGAAAACAAACAATCAAATCTATCACTGCTATATCTAAGTGATAATAATTCTATTACAATGATCAGAAACAAGATCAAGATGATCTTGATAACAAAATCAGGGTTACAAACTTGATAGAGAGAGAGAGTCAAAAGATATAAGAGAAAGAGAGAGTAGAGGTCAGAAACTCAGCTGGTCAAAGGACTATTTATAGCCCTTGACCCAACTTATGGGAATCCAAATATGGCGGAAACCAGTCCCTCAACTATCCAGCAATCTACAATCAACACCTGAACCTAGAAAACACTTATAAACCAAAAACAAGAAATGACAAAATCAGTCATTATTACCATGAACGAGACTATATTTCAACACTCCCCTTTAGTCTCAACCTGATAAATGTCAAACATAACAAGTTTTTCAACCAAGACCTTATGTTGTATTGTATCCAATCCCTTAGTTAAGATATTTTCAATTTGATTTGCATAATCAACTTTAACTGTTTTAACAACACCACTTAAATTTTTTTCTCTTACAAAATGTAAATAAATTTTTAAGTGTTTTTTTCTTTCATGAAAAACAAGATTGGCAGCTATTTTAATAGCTGAATTACTGTTACAGTGAAGTGAAACAGGGAAAAAAGATTATCAATATTCAAATATTTTAAAAAATTTAGAATCCAAATTACTTCACTGGTTACTGAAGCAAGATGTCTGTACTCTGCTTCAGTTGAGGATTTAAAGAGAGTATTTTGTTTCTTGCTTTTCTAAGAAACAAGAGAATCATTCAAGAAAACACAATATCCAGTTACTGATCTTCTTGTGACAACACATTTTGCCCAATCAGCATCTGAAAAAGCTTTTAAACGCATACCCGAATTCTTGATAAAATGAATGCCCAAACCTGGATAGCTTTTAAGATATCTCAATATCTTGAAAGCAATCTTAAGATGAGATTTTAAAGGAGAATGCGTAAACTGACTCAAACAATGCACATCATAAGATATATCAGGTCTAGTATTAGTCAAGTAAATCAATTTACCCATCAACTTTTGATAATCAATGATATTATCAAGAATATGATCATTATCAGTTGCCTTACTGGAAATGACAAGCTTAGACATCAAAGGAGTTTTAGCAGGTTTACATGCAAGCATACCATACTCAGATAACAAATCAAGCACATACTTCTTTTGATTAAGGTAAATACCTTTATCAGTATTAATAACCTCAATACCTAGAAAATATTTGAGTTTTCCTAAGTCTTTTATCATGAACTTAGACTTAAGGAAGACTTTAAACTTATCAATCTTAGAAACATTGTTACCAGTATTAATAACATCATCCACATAAACAAACAAAGCAAGAGAAACATCCTTATCAGACTTAGTATATAAAGAATAATCAGATTTACTCTGACTAAACCCATTTTCAATTAAGGCAGAAGTCAATTAAGCATTGCACTGTCTAGGTGCTTGTTTTAAACCATATAAAGATTTCTTAAGCCTGCACACTTTATTATCAGATGGAAAATATCCTTCTGGTTACCCTTTCATGAAGGTTTCATGTACATAGTTTTCAGCCGATATCACCCATATAGAGAAAGTCATTATTCACATCAAGTTGAAACACAGGACAAGAATTAGACAAAAAATATTTAACAAGCATCTAACAGTCACCATTTTAACAACAGGAGAAAAAGTCTCCTCATAATCAATTCTTTCCTTTTGACCAAAACCTTGAGAAACAAGTCTAGCCTTATACCTATCAATCTCACCACTAGACTTATACTTTATCTTAAAATTCCATTTACTTCCTATGGTTTTCTGTCTTTAGGTAAATCAATAATATCCCAAGTGTCATTTCTAAGTAAAGCATCCATCTTACTCATAGCATCAGTCCAATGGGAGAATTTAGAAGCTTCAAAAAAGGTTTTAGGCTCAAAATTTTTGTTCAATTGAGTAACAAAACAATAATTTTCAGAATTAAGTTTTGAATAACCAACATATTTTTCAAGCTAATATTTAACCTTAGAATCCGTAACAAAATCATTATAATTTCTTAGTAAAACACTTTGTATTGAAGACCTTCTTAAATTTTGACTATCCTTAGCAGAAACACTTGGATTTTGATCCAAATTACCTTCGGAATTAATATTTTCTTCAACTTTCGTTACATGCTCATCATGTGTGGCAAAAATATCATCACTGTTTTGAGCATCATTCTCATAATTATCTTCTGAGAAATCCACAATGTTCATATCTCCACCAGGCACAGAAGAGTGGCTACTATCACTTTGTGACATCAGGTTACTATTCTTAAGTGATAGAGACTCAAAGCATCTCAGGGTATTCATTATCAAAAAAGTTTATATGATTTAAATCTTGAAAAACATTTGAAGTATCAACTGTTTTAGAAGCGGAATCTTTAAATGGAAAAACAGACTCAAAGCACTTAACATCCCTTAAGAATATGAACTGACGTCTATCAAAACTATAAAGCCTATAACCTTTTTTATACTTAGAATACCCCATCATAACACATTTCTCAGACGTACTTCCCAACTTATCATGATTATTAACAATAGTAACAAAGCATAAACAACCAAACACTCTTAAGTGATAGAGAGTAGGATTTTTTTATACATCATCTCATAAGGAGATTTTCCATTTAGTACAGAAGAAGGGAGGCCTGTTAATAAGATAAGTTAAAGTTAGAATACACCCACTCCATATTTTTAAAGGAATTTCCCCTTGAAACAGAAAGGATTTAGCAACATTTAAAAGATGCATATGTCTCCTCTCAGCAATACCATTCTGCTGTGGAGTATAAGCACAAAAAGTTTGGTGTATAATCCCTTTATCATTACAAAACATGTTTACTGTTTGATTAACAAAATCTGTATCATTGTCACTTCTAAAAACTTAAAATTTTCTTTTAAACTGATTTTCAATCATGTTATAAAAACTAGAGATATAGAAAGCAACCTCATCTTTGGATTTAATAAGATACACCCAAACAGCTCTTGTGTAATCATCCACAACAGTCAAAAAATATCTAAACCCCTCAGAACTAGACACCTTATATGGTCCCTATAAATCCAAATGAACAAGATCACCTAGTTTAGAAGAAGTATGATCACTTAAAGGAAAAGGTTCTCTAGTTTGTTTAGCTCTTTGACAGATTTCACAAAACTCGGTTTGACTTTGACTATCAATTTTAAGATCATTCTTTAAAACTGGATATGTAGGGTGACCAAGCCTGCAGTGTCAGTCATGTTGGATCAAACAACTAGTATAGGTGGAATTATACACATTAGTTTCAATACCTTGGTTATTAAAGTAGTATAATCCACCAAACTCATTACCAATCCCCAAATTTTTTTCAGATTCAAATCCTGATCCAAAAAATAACATCTACTCTCATAAAAGGCAACAAAGATTTTGTTATCTTTAGCAAGTTTATGAACAGATATAAGAGTAACACAATACTTTGGAATAACTAGCACATCAAATAGAACTGGACCATTAGGTAATTTGAGATTTTTAATCTTAAAAATAAAAGCTTTTGTCCCATTAGGATGTCTAACTTTTATTTTAAGATGAGAAATATTATAAACATTATCAAATTCTCTATCAGTGTTTGTCATATGTTGATTAGCCACATAATCAATAATTTTTCCATTAAAAATTACTTTTGACTGAATATTAGTGTTGGAACAAAAAAAACTTGTCAAAGTTTTCATTAAAAACTTTACTATTGTTCATAAAAGTACCTGCCATATTGGCCTACTGATAAGCGTAAAATACACATATCTGTTTATACCAAAAATAACCTTAAATGACCCAAAACAGACTAAAAATGGCAAAAATATACTTGTTTTTGTGTTTTGTGTGTGCAGGTACGGATAAGACAAATATCACAAGAAAACCGTCAAAAACGAGCAAATACGAACACGAGAAACGGAAGAGCACAAGAGAAGCCAAAGATTCAAAGCCAAAGCCAGAAAAAGTCAAGTCTCAGTCAAAGAAAGTCAAACCCTAGCAAAGAAAAGTCAACTCACAAAAGGACAAATCCCAAATGTTTCATTTAAGTCCCTCCAAGTTTAAATGTTACACAAATGGTCCCTAAGGCTTAATGGGCCCATTTTCCTTAAAAACTTACCCGGATCCAAAACCCTAGCCCATTTCCCTTTTATATAATTCCAGGGACCAAAACTGCCAAAGTTGAAAGTTATACATTACTACACCATTTCTTAAATCAAACACAAGGACTAATTATGCCATTATCCCAAACACATTTCACCTGTTTACCCAATTTTAGTTAAAAAAGAAAAATAGGCGCCAACACTATTCATCATCTCTTTCCTTTACCACACAGTCAAAACAAGGGGCTTTTGGAAATTAAGGGGTACAAACGACTATTCAAGAGACGTAGTACAAGATGGTAGGGAGAAATATGTCAAATCATGAGTCCTTATTGGTCAAGCATCAAGGAATGCCACGTGGGCAAGCAAAGAAGCACAAGGAATGGGTACTTTTGTACTTAATTCACTCAGAGAGAAAGCACAAAAGCATCACAACGGATTGCCACGCTGGCAATCCGTGTGTGCACAAGCTTGATCCAACGAACCACAATGAAGACCCAATGATTGGAAGGAATGAACGGATGGATTGCAAAGGAATGTCTAACTGATTTTAGAGCTAGAACCTTCTATGGCAGGCTATAAAAAGCCTTCACCTCTCACACACACTCATCTTCTTTTTCTAGTTTTCTTACCTAAGTCTGGTTTTTTTTAGCTTAATTCTCTTAGCTTAAAAGAATTTCCTTCCAAATGTAATTTCCTCTTAGTAAATTGTAATTTCAGTTAAAAAAGCATTGTAATCTTCCTTAAAGTTTAATAAAATCTTTGTTTCTAGTTTTGATAAGCTGTTTTAAGCAATAAGCTCTCATAAGCTCTTATACTCATGCTACTGTTACTATTAAGCTCTGAATAAGCTCTCACTAGTCTCTAAGCTAGTAATAGAGCTAATTAGCTTAATTAATCTACTTACAACCTAAAATCAGCTAATACCTTTACTGTTTGGACAAATAAGCTATGGAAGGGGATCCAATAATGGAAGGGATCCCATGGACTAAGATTGGCTTATTTTAAATAAGCCGGAGCTGTTGATTAAGCTCTTTGAGCCTTTGATCCTTTGTTAAAGCTAAGGATAACTGTAAGTTTCTTTTTACATTTCTATCTTCACTTTCTAGTTTTATAATTGCTTAATTTGCTTATTTTCTTGCTTATTTGTGTTTATCTGTTTTTCTACTAGCTTATTAATCATGTTAGATGTCTTATTTTAGCTTAGTGTATTTAGATTTAAAGTCTTTTAATAATCTGTCTTAAAAATCTATAAAAAACCAAAAAAATAAGTAATCTAGTTTTCAGCTTATTAGTTTTGCTTATTGAATGCTTAAATTTGTTCATTAAGGAAGTTATAAGCTACTTGTTATCTGGTCATTGAAATTTGAGCTTTAAATTTCATTTTTATCAGCACAAATGGTTTATAGTATAGCTAAAGGGGTGTTTGGCACAACAGCACTAACCATAGGTTAGTGCTGTTTGTGGCCATTTGGTCTCAAAATTCTTGTTTAAAACTTCAATTTAGACTGTCTCTATTTTTTTTATAAGTCATTTAAGTTTTCTAAAGTTAGTATAGATTCTAGCTTAAATCTGTTAGTGGTCATTTGCATTTTTAGTTTCTAAGTAATCTAGTAAAAGTTAATGTTTAATTAACTCTTAGTTGTAGTTTTTAAGCATGTTGAATCAAGTGTTTTTGCCTGCATTTAAGGAGATTTGAGTTTTGATTCTAAATCTGTCAATTGCATCAGCAGGATATAAGAGCTTTTGGCCATTTTTCAGCCTAAGTCTAAGAAGGATTAATTAAGATTTAGCTTTTGATTTTCAGGAAATAGATAGCTTTTAGGACATAGACTATAAGTTTGCAAGTAGTCTTTGAAAATTAGCTTAATTGGTCACTTAATTTTAAGCTGTAAAATGGCTGTTTGTCTTTTTCAAGATAAAATCAAACTCAGCATTAGCTGAGTTTGTTGTCTGTTTTTATAGAA